>JAVTVY010003813.1:0-41789 GCA_036873755.1 Hanleya hanleyi | reverse complement strand
TAAAATAATTAGATTGAAAATTCAATCTATCAGATTGGAATTAGTGACCAATGTATTAGATTGAATATTCCATCTATTGGATTGAAAATTTCAATTTAGTAGATTGAATTCTCAGTCCACAACAGATTCACTTTATCGTTTTCAATCTATTAGATTGAATATTTTCAATCCAATAAAAGATTGGTCACTAATTTTAATCTGATAGATTGAATTTCAGTCTAATTATTTTAGAGAGTTTGTTGTTATTCTGGGTCATTCGAAACTGAACTGAACGTAAAGGAGATTGGCTGTAACAAGAGACCCCGATCAAGACATAAGACTATTCTTCCTCTATGTAATTCGTCTTCACTGTGTTGTTATTGACCTACTTTGAATTAAGTCATACAACTTTCTATGAAGCGGACGGAATATTCATATAATATCTATTGCAGAGTGATCGATATTTTTTTTACGTTTAACAGGTCTTGGAAGTGCCTTTGTTAACCTCAGTGTGCTGACTGTGGTCACGACAAATTTCAGCGACAAACATCTGGGGAAGGCGATCTCCTTGCTTGAGACATCTTACGCTTTCAGCCCACTGCTTACATTTCTCGTGTATCGCCTGTGGTTTTCAAATGGATGCGTCGAGGATGACAGTCGACATGATCTCTCGGGCTTTATGTTGTTCTCGGCTCTGACCTCGGGAATGGTGGGCATCCTCTGTGTGGGGTTTGTGCGCATATACGAGACACTGGACACCGAGACCACATCTTTGATACATCGGCCAGCTCCGAGTTTGAAGGAGAATGCATCCGGATTGACGCAACTTGACGATGGCCAATCAGAATGGTGGAAAAGAGTTTCTGCGGAGATTAGACACTTCTTAAAATTGCCAACGCAGCTTTTAATATGGTCATATGCTTTCGTGTATTCGTCATTTGTGGGTTTTGATGCTAACCAGGCTGTTTACGCTAAAGCAGCTGGTCTGTACTCTGCGTTCGATGGAGTTTTTATCAGTTTTCACGTCATAATATTCATATCTCGACTTGCCATTGGCGTTATCTCGGATGCGCTGGCAGAATCAGTACCGAGAATGACATATAATGCTGTTTTTGCATTCCTCTTCGCTTTGGCTTTGGGGGTTGGAACTTTTTATCCTACAGCCCTCGGCAGTTTGTATTTCATATCAGTGACCGGGGGTATAGCCGGAGGTATCATGAGACCCATCTTTGTCGTTGTCACTGCAAAAGAACTTGGGAAGGAACAATTTGCTAAAAACTGGGGTATAATGTATTCTGTCGCAACTGTCATACTCACGTGTTGGCTGATGGTATTTGCGGCAGTTTTCGACGCCGGTATTCCGGTTGGAGAAGAAGAATGCCTCGGAGAACAATGTCTACGATGGAGCAATCTAATGGCCTTCATAATGATGAGCATGTCCGCGGTTTTAAGCTTCATTTTGATTGCAACGAAGCGATCTAATTGAGTAATTTACACGTTTGAGTGCAGGTGAAATCAGTAAATGGTTTGCCGTGAAATGGTATGGTGCCTAAATGAATAATATGGCGGGTGTTGGAGGTGGGACAAATCAGTACCAGAATTTAGAGGACATCGTAAAGGATATTGATGACATATATTGATGAAATATATTGATGAAAATAAATATAGATACCGGTACCCTTAGTAAAAATTCGTTTCTTTCTTTCATCATTACCCCTCGGGCAAATTCGCCCGAAGGGTACTGTCGTCGTCAGCGTCGTCTGTCCGTCTGTTCGTCTGTGGACACGATTTCTCAAGAAGGGTTATAGCCAGACATTGTAAATTCATACCAAGTATGCATATGGTGAAGGGTCAGAAGTTTATTGAAAATGACCGACCTTGATCTATTTTATCAAGGTCAAATTCTAGTAGATGTTTTTGCTATATTTTTTACAGATTATACCTAAGGTCTCCAATTTCATATTACTTAGGCAGCTGGTGATTGACTAGAAGCCTATCCTATAGTTGACTGACCTTGATCTGTTTTTCAATGTCATATACTGTTTATTACGATATAACATGAAGAGATATAGCTAGGCTTTCCAAATTAATACTATGCACTGTTATAAATCACACCGTAAATTCACAGTTAAATGTACTGGCAGAAAAGGTGCCAGTACATTCAACTGTAAAATTACGTTGCACCGTATTTTACAATTACCGTTTTTTAACAGGCATTGAACTGTAAAATGTTGCACCGTATTTTATAATTACCGTTTACTGACAGGCATTCAACTGTAAAATTTGGGTAGCGCTGTAATTTACAATTACCGTTGTTTTAACATTTTTTAAACAATACAATTATGTGTGGCACCATTGTCTACAATTATCGGTTTCGCGACAACGTAGGTCACTGGAAGGCCGAAATGGCCATTGCTCTTCGTGTTGACAAATGCGATCACCACAAGCTTCGTAAATAATCACGAACGAATCTGTGCAATTATTATACGAATAGTAGGATACATCTCCAAGTCAGATAAAACCCATCTTCGCATGTGCAAGTCGAACACTAAATGACGGAACGTTAGTGTAGTATATAGCTTGAAATGTGAAGATGGACAAAACCAAAACCATTCCGTAGTGTAGACTGAAAATTAAAGTTAGCCGCTGCGTCCGTCCCAGCGCGTGTTCTGATAATGCTCTGAATGTTGTATCGTACAACGCAGGTGTCGGATGTTTCCTGCAACTGAGCGTTTCGTGTGCAAAGATATCAACCTCCTATCAGAGAAAAAAGGAATTTTATGTTCCGTGTGTGCGCAGTTTACCCATTGCAGTTGATGTCAACTGAAATATCACAATTCAATTTACAGATTAATGTGTTTACGATTGAATGTACTGTAAACTCCAACATACATTTACTGTGAAACAAAGGTAATTTATAACAGTGGTATACATCTGGCGATGGAGGTGTGCTGAAGATGACTAACCTTGATCTATTTTATCCAGGTCAGATTATATTTAGTACAATATTTCATGGAGGATTATATCTACATTGTCCAAATTTAATCGGCATATGCCTGGACCTGAAGTCTATTGAATACCACTGACCATATGTTAAATTCCATATGTTAAGTCTAAGATCTCCGAATTCACTCTCCATATGCAATTAAGTTAGAATAGATCAGAAAATTGTTGAAGATAACTGACCTTGATCTATGTTTCCGAAGTCAAATTACTTGATTATAAGCTATATAGAAGAGTATATTTAGAGCTAAGAATTTTGTCATGTTCTACCAGAACCTCAGCGCCACTTTCCCCCCATCAATTAAAACCTTGGCAAAGCTGACCTGGCTCAAATTCCTATGTATTTCTAAAATGAGAGAACTACAGTCAACTCTAGTAGATCACGTTTTTGTTAACCTACGTGATGTTGTCAAAGTTCTAAAAATCTTTTGCAATGCATGATTGCTGAGCGTCGACAATAACTGATAGCCGAGGAGTATTGGAGCCCATTGGGCTATTTTTCATGGAAACGAATTTACTTGTGTTCAACTATACAACGTAATTGCATTGATCCGTTGCTGAAGACTTTTTGATGAACTTTGAAAGATGTACATTTATTATTTTCGAAGTTTTCTTATAATATTGCGCCTGCAACATAAGATAGACAAGTAATATATTTATTACTTAACAGAATTTCTTTGTTGCACGAAGTTAGCTTGCGTATAATGTAGCCATACATGTATACAACCATGTGTAGCCAGCCATGTGTACTATCATGGTTTAGCCCCACCCTGATGTATGGAATTACATACATGCAGGAATTCAATGAAAAATGCCCCTATTTTCATAGAAAAAGCTAACATTTTCTAAGAAGACCAAATGTCATTTTTTCCAAAGTGCTTCAATAGTTTTCTGGAACAATGCGGAATCGAAAAATCTAATAAAAATAAGGGGTCACCAGACAGCAGGATACCAACATGGAAAAACCATGGTCATGAGGCCAATTTACCCCGATTTCCAGTTTGCCAGCGTTACTTCGTTGAGGTCGTATTGCCTCAAAATTTGGAAAAGACATTATCTAATTTAACAATCCTTTCCCAACTGTTCTTTTAAAAGCTTATATTTTCCTTTTCCAATAAATTTCATTTAAATATCTCTATTCTGGTAGATGCGCAGAAACATGCGCAGTAGATGTAACATTGGATTTGTCCGGAACTTCCCTAAACGCATAGTAGGTGCAAACATTCCATGTGAGAAAATGGAAATAAAAATAGAACTTTTGCCAGAATCAACGCATATTCACTTTTTAGATAAAAGCGAAATTTCAGGAAACGTTTTGCATATTATAGAATTCTGACTACCTCACAATTTGAAGCGGTATTATACGGGTAATTTTTTTCTTCACAAAGATTCATTTCACTACCGGTATTATGAAATATTCGTTAAAAACCGCTTGTGTGGGGAAGTATAGGTTGAACCTAACCTGTACAAACGAGTATCAGATTAGGAACGTCCAATCCTTGATGATAGTTTCAAGTATAGATAACAATATCACAAACATAAGAATACATATTGAAGTTTACAATGTAATTTGCAATCTCCAAAAAGGGTCATAACTCTTGAAAATATAAGCGGATCGCGAAGAAACTATACACTGCACAACTATGGGGCACTGATCACATATCATGCAAATTTCCTACTTGTCCATACAATATTAACCAAGATCCAGCCCGAACAAGTCCCATTTCACGGAGATTTCAGGAACGAAGTGCCATAACTCTTGAAAATATAACCGAAACCCGAAAACTTTACGCTGCACAACTAAGAGGCACTGGCCACATTTCATGCAAGTTTTAATCCTGTCCATCAAATATTAACCGAGATATTGCGCGGACAAGAAACTCGGACGGACAGAATGACGGACGGACGGACGGACCGTCTGCTACGACGGACGGACAGACGGACGGACAAAGCGATCGCTATATCCTCCCCCAGTTAGAGAGGGGGCATAACTATTGAAAGCCGGCCTGAAATGTCCGTATATGTCTGTCTGTCACAGATAGCGTACTTCGACACCCTTGCAAGTGGTTTAGAGCCACCAAACTTGGTACACATATACTCCGAGACAATACCTAAATGATGGTACTGAATAATATTCAGATTCGACATGCAGTAGCTAGCCATCGTCCAAATTGTTTTCCCTGTGTTCTGAGTATATAAATACGACTGACAATATGAAACCATTGGATAGTGTACATGTACAGAGAATGTATACATATAGTATATATTAGCTAAACACTAAGTATCAGATCCAGCATTCAGTAGCTAGCCATTGTTCATAATTAATTCCTGTGTCTGTCTTCATGAATATCTTGTTTTTCTCATCGCATAGCGGTACAGTGCACAATGTAAGATATAGCCTACATAGAAAAGCTCTTGATGAATATTTTGGCTACGTTACCCCGTAAGTCCTTTCAGGTGCCAATTCTCACAGATAGCGTCCGTTGTCACCCCTGCAAGTGCTTTAGAGTCACCAAACCTGGTACACGTGTACTACGGGACAATACCTAAATGATGGTACCTTTAGTTCCGCGATTCACCATTAGGGGGCGAATAGGTAACTGCCATCTGAATTTGCTATATTTTTTGAAGGATTAAAGCTAGGGTCTTCAAATTCATATTACATATGCAACTGATGATTGGTCAGAAGCCCGTTCCCAGTCAACTGACCTTGACCTATTTTTTCGGGGTCATATGCTGTTTATTATGATATAACATGAAGAAATATAGCTAGGTTTTCGAAATTAATACTATGTATACATCTGGCGATGGTCCAGATGTGTGCTGAAGATGAGTGACCTTGACCCATTTTATCCAGGTCATATTCTATGTAGTAAGATATTTCATGAAGGGTTATATCTGCATTGTCCAAATTTATACACGTATGCCTGGATCTGAAGTGTGCTGAATATCACTGACCTTGACGTATTTTCTACAGGTCAAATCCTATGTGTCAAGTCTAAGATCTCCAAATTCTTGGTCCATATGCAATTAAGTTAGAATAGACCAGAAAATTGATGACTGACCTTGATCTATATTTCAAAGATCAAATTCCTTGATTTGATTATGAATAGAAGAATATATTTAGAGCTAAGAATTTGGTCGTGCTCTACCAAAACCTCCACGCAATTTTTCCCCCATCAATTAAGGCCTTAGCAAAAGCTGAGCTGGCTCAACTGGCTATTTATTTCAAAAATGAGAAGACCTACAGTCAACCCAACTAGATCACATTTTTCTTAACCTATACATGATGTTGTCAAAATTCTTAAAAATACATCTTATGCAATGCATGATTGCTTAGTGTGGACAATAACTGATAGCCCAGAGGTAATGGAGCTCACTGGGCTATTTTTTTTATTTTACTATTTGGCGGACACAAAGTTCATCATTTTCCAACAGATTACTACATCGCCCTGAAGTATTTGTATTTAATACCACTTTACCATCTATTTCAGTTCACTTCACCTGACGAACCAGACATCCACTATCAACTTTCAACTTCGAATATTTGACGTAAAACGGCATTATATGCGACTCACAAGGTTTTGTTGCGGAGAAATCGCGATACTGTCAATTGTTTTCAGAAAAGCCTCTTCCAATCGCTTGAAATCTATATAGCGTGGTCATCCCCTTTCGTAAATACACGATCCATCGCTTCCCACAAGTGTTCCATGAGCTTGAAATCTATGGACCTTGAATGATTGGGGGTGTTTTATACATAATGGATAAAGGGAATTTCCCAATATGCGAACATGGGTACTCATTTTCCATCTCGCATACTTGTCTTCAGACGCTGCCAGAAAGCAAAACATGTTTTTCCTTTCGTATATGCATTTCCGAAACGCGCCATAGTATGGCATTTTGTTGGAAGTTAAGATCAGATTATCAGAAGAACTGTATTGCGATTGAATCAACCAACTCTTACGGCAATTGTATTTTGTGTTTACGGTTGGTTCTACACCTTCATGGCACAATACGTCGAGCTTAAACCGTCATACCACACTTTGAAGAAGAAAACCTGAGATCAACAACAACAACACGGTGAAACCACCGATCAGCTTCCAGACAATGTCATAATGGGTCCGACGCGAGACGTCGACAAAGTTGGGTTAAATTGAACTTCTGTACATGTCGCCTGTTCTCGCATACTCTTTTCATGATGGTCTGTGGTGTTGTTAGCTATCCGAGAGACATTTTGATGAAACGAAGTGTAGAGGTCAGACCCCAGTCTCCTATATTCACTCATTCAAACACCAGAGAACACTTATCCGTGCAGCCTGATCGTTTAGTTTGTCAAGGGGTGATCACACAATTCTTCTAAAGCAATATGAAGTTGCTTTTGCGTCAGAATGTGACATTTTCTTGATTTATGGGTTACAGAACCTTACGACAAGCATACCGTGGCGTTTTACGCCAGCAGGCACGTCCAAGGCAGAAAACCATCATACGACGGAACATTATATGAGTACGATGTTGTCGCAAACAATTTTTAATTCCAAATGGTTACTAGCGTAAAATGCATTTCATTCGCATTGCCATTCCCGGTAATTTGCTTAGATTAATGATAGTTGATCTGAAATGATACAATTTTCCGAATTCCAATACAGGTAGAATGTCGACCAAAGCTGAAGAAAACAGGATTTTTTTCGGAGTTTCTCGAAGCGTCGAAAGAAATTTTCAAGAATCAATCTACTGTATTACGGTGGCTTCTTGGTGCCATATTATAAAACATTTTCTATATGAAACGTTTTATTATCTGTATCTTTCGATATTCTCATCAACTGATCTTCATACTTCTTGAAAGTCCACGGTAAATCGACGAGAACCGACTTGCTGTAACGATACCGTTTTCAGTTTGGAAAGGGTAATCACAGAGAAAATGCAGAATGAATCACAATGAAAATTAGAAAATCACTCGAAAAATGCGGAATCACAATGAAAATCATTTTCTCCGCGGTGGAAATATTTTTTCCGCAGTGGAAACACTTTCTCCGCAGTAGAAATATTTTCTCCGCGGTAGAAATATTTTCTCCGCGGTGGAAACATTTTCCCCGCGGTGGAAATATTTTCTCCGTGGTGGGAACCTTTCTCCGCGGTTGAAATATTTTCTCCGCGTTGAAATATTTTCTCCGCAGTGAAATATTTTCTCCGCGGTGGAGATATTTTCTCCGCGGTTGAAATATTTTCTCCGCAGTGGAAATGTTTTCTCCGCGGTGGAAACCTTTTCTCCGCGGTGGAAACCTTTCCTCCGCGGTTGAAATATTTTCTCCGCTGTGAAAATATTTTCTCCGCTGTGAAATTATTTTCTCCGCGGTGGAAATATTTTCTCCGCGGTGGAAAGATTTTCTCTGCGGTGGAAAGATTTTCTCCGCGGTGGAAAGATTTTCTCCGCGGTGGAAAGATTTTCTCCGCGGTGGAAAGAATTTCTCCGCGGTAGAAATATTTTTTTCTTGGTGGAAACCTTTTCTCCGCGGTTGAAATATTTTCTCCGCGTTGAAATATTTTCTCCGCGTTGAAATATTTACTCCGAGGTTGAAATATTTTCTCCGCGGTGGAAACATTTTCTCCGCGGTGGAAATATTTTCTCCGCAGTGGGAACCTTTTCTTCGCAGTGGGAATAATTTTCTCCGCGGTGGAAATAATGGTTTGACAAAACAGCGGACATCTGAAAGCGAGGCTTAAAAATATCAGGTGGATTTTCACGGCGGAGAAAATATTTCCACCGCGGAGAAAATATATCCACCGCAGAGAAAATATTTCCACCGCGGAGAAAATATATCCACCGCGGAGAAAATATTTCCACCACGGAGAAAATATTTCAACCACGGAGAAAACGTTTCCACCGCGTAGAAAATATTTCAACTGCGGAGAAATATTTCAACCGTGAAGAAAATATTTCAACCGCGGAGAAAATATTTCCACCGCGGAGAAAAAAAATTCACTGTGGAGAAAATATTTACACCGCGGAGAAAATGATTTTCATTGTGATTCCGCATTTTTGTGTGATTTTCTAATTTTTATTGTGATTCATTCTTGCATTTTCTGTGTGATTACCCTTTCCAAACTGAAAACGGTACAGATAATACGACGTTTCATATAGAAAATTAGACGTTTTATAATATGCCACCAATAAGCCACCGTATCAATCTGATTCACCAGAACAACACTGTTCTGTCAAAGTTTCGAATGTGTTACCAATGCACCAACCATTGTTGCCGAGTCTACATATCAAATTCATGCACACGTCGATGATCAAGTTTAGGCCATGCACCCGGAACATTTTGGATATATCAGATTCATTTGATCGTATTCGCATAGTTGAATCCTAATTGAATTTTTCCTTTTCCGTAGCAGATATTGTGGCTGAGGTATCGGTCGTCGGAGAGTATCATTATTTCGGTGTTTAACTATAATTTAAGCGATGTTTGGTACAAAGAGTGTCAAGTTATGCCTACCATTCGTTGATAAACGGAGGATCTGTATGCATGTTAAGGGATCTGACTCTTTTCACATCTTCGCCTTTCACGATTTCGACTTACTCACAACCGCTGTGTGTGCCTATACATTTATCATTCCGTTTCGCAGATTGTGCATTATTTCGTAAAACTGAATGAAATAAAAGAAGGACATAATAAAATCTCTCAATAATATTCTTTTCTATTTGCGTTACCAAATACAACAGGGTAAGTTCAGTTATGGAATAACAATGGAACCGCAGTGTGTAGATTAACATAGAACGTGGTCAGCCATAAAGTCTTCGACAAAATAAATTGTGAATTGAATAATCCATATGTGCCTTTTAAAATCTATTGAAGCTCGTGGGTTGGGAAAAAAGTGTTATATGTGAATTAATCCTGGAATTGACAAAAAATCCTTTTACCTATGTTAGAAAACATTTGAATATGGATATAAACCGATATCTTGCAAGTGTGAGAGATCTAGTGTCAAAAATCAATAGTTAACTTTTTTTCAGCAACAAACTGAACGCTACAAAAATAGAACCATTTCTCCGTAATATCGATATTATATCACACTTGAAATAACCACACACACCTCTATGACAGTATACGGTATTGTTGACCTTTGTTCTAGTGAATACGAACACATTATGACGTCTCCCTATGTAAACGAGCCCCGGTACATGAAACAACTGGACTGCAGCTGGGGTTTTATATGAAGAGAATTACAAAGTTATTTCAAGCGTGATCAAGGAGTAATGGTGGTCATTTTGTAGAATTTAGTTTGTTCTACACGATGCAAAAAAAAAAAGACTATTTACGCAGATTTAACTACTGATGTTTGCAATAAATGCTATAGTTATAAATGTGTAGTTAATTATTGTGAAGTCAATCTGTTGTGACATATCATTAATTAAACGGGGTTTTGATCAAGGGTGTACAAAAGTCAGGTTTTATCCTCCTCTCGGGGTTGGCTGTCGGAAGGGTATCTGGATGGTATATAAATGCTGTTTATGATGTCTGACAATGGAATGCAACTATCTCATTATCTTCTCAGGCCCTTGCACCTCTTCTCCTGCCCCTGCTTCAGATCGACGGAATCTGTTGGTGGAAACTATATTCGTCCGTGAAAATATGACACTTCTGATTTGCGATAATATTACGAAAATTAGCTACAACCGCCTTTTTGTTAGTATTTTTGTTGATTTACTCGGTCACTTACAACTTATTTCGTGGAGTCTACCTTCTTATTTGCGTGCGACCTTGTTGAACTTCCCCAACGTAAATATTTTCCCATTAATTTAAGCATGATATTATTTATTGGTGGAATGAAGTATGACGAGCTTCCTAGTTTTTGAAATGGTTTGGATTTGTGCGAAAAAAAACAAGGCTGAAATGGGCTAATTTAACGAAACCGGAGGGAAAGACATATGGTCAATTTACACCGACTGTATTTGTTGGTCCTATTCGTCCAGAAATTCGTTTTGTGTCACTTTAAGTGTGGTAAGTTGACCCTAGCGAGATAATATCCATTTAGCGCTGGCTCGGAGGGTATGACGGCCCGC
Organism: Hanleya hanleyi; assembly: GCA_036873755.1. NCBI lineage: Eukaryota > Metazoa > Mollusca > Polyplacophora > Lepidopleurida > Hanleyidae > Hanleya > Hanleya hanleyi. The sequence continues at coordinate 30,745 of JAVTVY010003813.1, read as the reverse complement.
TTCAAATACCTAAAATGGGTAACAAAGATAGATCCGTTTATTAGGAAGATATCTAAAAGTGACACAAAACGGATTTCTTGTTGAATTAGACCAACAAATACGGTTTATGTAAATTGACCATATCGGGCTACGGTCCATTTAGCGCTGGCTCGGCGTATATGACCTCCCCAATTTTAAACACCTAATAATGAGTCGGGGAGATAGATAAATTTATTAGGAATATATCTAGACCTCTCTTAAAGTGGCACAAAACGGATTTCTGGAGGAATAAGACCAGCAAATACAGTCGGTGTAAATTGACCATATCGAGATGATATCCATTTAGTGCTGGCTCTGAGGCTGTAACAGCCCGCTTTAAACACCTAAAAATGGGATAGAAAGATAGATAAGTTTATTTGGAAGATATCTAGGCCACTCTAAAAGTGGCTAGCAAAATATTGTGGAATATACACGGATTTTACTACGACCCGTTAGAAATGTTCGAAACAGCACACAGTTTGAAGTATTCTACTCAAGATTATATTCATAGCGAGGAATAATTATTGGGGAAAACATGGTTTCATTTGTTTTATGAAAGACATAATGGTTGTCGGAATATATCGATTTTCATGAAGGTTACCACTTTCACATAGCGCGTTTCAGAATATCGAAACGGGAATAGGGAATAAGGAAAGAACTTCCGTTGCTGAATGAGACGGGCTTTGATATAGGTAATCGATTTTACACTAGGTGTAAAATAAATCATTTCCATTATTTCTTGTGGGAAGGTAATTTTATATGTACAGTAAATATGTCACTACAGAAAGTAAATAGTCACCAGTAAAATTATCACAACGTTATTTTACCCCTTCGAACTTGTTTGAAAAGTCCTTAATCATTCCAAAAAATATTGTTACTCCTTTCGACCGGAATGTTATCTACAGGTGAATTTAACCCGATAAAAGCTAACAGACCAACAAACGGATTAAGAATAAAACGTGTTTAGTTTTGGCTGATTTCGGTAACTCGCTCGAACAATATCACTCTTTAAGAGTCAAATAAGTTAATAGAAAAATATTTCACTTGAAAGCCTTTTTAAGTTCGATCTGTGTAATCGGATTTCTTAACGAATAGGACCAACAAATACAGTCGGGGTGAATTGACCATACCGAGATGATATCCATTTAGCGCTGGCTCTGAGGGTATGGCGCCCGCTTTAAACACCCAAAAAGGGGTTAGAAAGATAGATAAGTTTATTAGGAAGATATGTTCGTAATGTTCGTAACAGCACACAGTTTGAAGTATTCTACTCAAGCTTATATTCATAGCTAGGAAAAAAAATTGGGGAAAACATGGTTTCATTTGTGTTGTGAAAGACATAATAATGGTTGTCGAAATATGTCGATTTTCGTGAAGGGTATACTACTTTCACATTTCAGAACATCGAAACGGGAATAAGGAATATGGAAAGAATTTCCGTTTGCTGAATCAGACGGGTTTTGATGGTATTGGTAAGGATTTTTACACTAGGTGTACAATAAATCATTTCCATTATTTCTTGTGCGAAGGTAATTTTATTTGTGCAGTAAATATGTCACTACAGAAAGTAAATAGTCACCAGTAAAGTTATCACAACGTTATTTTCACCATTCGAACTTCTTTAAAAAGTCTTTCATCATTCCAAAACATATTGTTACACCTTTAGATCGGAATATAACTTACTGGTGAAGTTAACTCGATTAAAGCTAGCAGACAAAGGAACGGATTAAGAATAAAAGGTGTTTAGTTTTGACTGATTTCGGCAACTCGCTCGAACAATATCACCTTTCAAAAGTCAGATGAGTTGATAGAAAAATATTTCACTTGAAAGCCTTCTTAGGCTCGATCTGCGTAATCGGTTGAATGCCTTTGAAAGCAGAGACAATGGGCGTTACTATTTCACTAATGTGTCTGAACGAGGACTGACTCACAACATGTTCGAACTGTTAACAACAAGCTCGGCCAAACAGAAAAGTTGACTCTTTGTTCTGTAATACAAATTACGGCGCCCGATTAAAAACTTTCAGGGAACCCGCTCTGATATGCGAATCATAACAGACACGAACACGTGACATGTCATAATCCCATGGCGTGAAATACCAATTCAGATATACCACCCTTGACAACACTCGGCCATAAAATGCGAAAATCAAGAATGGTATTTCATTATTGAATCAACTCGCTAAGCAATATCAGCTCTTTTCGAACACAAGAAATAACCGAAAAAAAATGTCTGACTTAGCCGAACTATGGGATAAACTGAACTCTGCCCACGACAGCAAATCTTTATTGAAGAAACATTGTACCGAGGAAGTGTACGATAAACTGAAGGACAAACAGACCAAATTTGGAGGTACTCTCGCAGAATGTATCCGTTCCGGAGCAGAGAACCCCGAGAGCGGCGTGGGTGTATACGCCTGTGACCCCGAGGGTTACACCGTGTTTGCTGATCTTCTCAACCCGGTCATTATGGACTATCATAAAGTGAAACAACTGAAACACCCGAAATGTGATTTTGGAAATTTGGCCAAACTGGGTTTTGGTGACCTTGACCCCTCAGGAGAGATGATCGTGTCCACGAGAGTTCGAGTGGGCCGAAGTCACGCGAGTTATGGCTTCCCTCCCGCTCTAAACAAAGAACAGAGAGAAGAGATGGAGAAAATCACCCGGGAAGTTTTGGAGAGTCTGACCGGCGATCTTAAGGGAACGTACTACCCTCTGGATGGAATGACACCGGAAACACAGAAACAACTGACAGAGGACCACTTCCTGTTTACCGATAGTGACCGGTTCCTCAAGGCCGCTGGGGGTTACAACGACTGGCCCGTGGGTCGGGGAATATTCTTTAATGATGCCAAGACATTTTTAGTATGGGTGAACGAGGAGGACCATATCAGAATCATCTCTATGCAGCCGGGTGGTGATGTGGCAGCTGTCTACAAGCGTCTCGTTAGCGGCATCAAAGAACTGGAAAAGAAACTGGACTTTGCTCGTTTACCTCAATTGGGTTATCTAACCTTCTGCCCCAGTAATTTGGGGACGGCTCTTCGTGCCAGCGTCCACATCAAGATTCCCAAAGTGGCGGCCATGCCGGAGTTCAAGGAAATCTGTGATAAACATCATCTGCAAGCTAGAGGTATTCACGGAGAACACACGGAGAGTGTCGGTGGTGTGTACGACATCTCTAACAAACGGCGTCTCGGTTTGAGCGAAATCGAGGCTATCCAGGAAATGAGGAAAGGTGTAGAAGAAATTATCAGACTGGAGAAAGGAGGGAAACCAACAAAAGAAGAAGAGAAACCAACTCGTTCAAAGATGTGTACTCTGTTATAATCAATGAACTGCATAAAATAAAGCCAATTCTTTAGTCGGGAGGACGTTTTAGCATGTGAAAGAGTACCGACGTTATTATATAATACACAATTTCTAACAAAAATTATTCAGAAAAAATCAAGCTAATTTAGATGATATCAAGTTACAAAGAAAACTGTAATGGGAAACGCATTCTTTTCGTGTTTTTGTTTTTTGTTTTTTTGCATAGGTATTATTCCATACTGTACAATTTTCCTACATAATTTGTTGATCAGTTAATTATGTCATCATGTTCAGCTTTCACTTTTTTCTGCTGGTATCATTTGATTTCATCATAAAGATCAAAGAAGATTCGAATCAACAGTTTCCGTTATTGATTTATTCAGGAATTGGTTTTCCTGGAATTGTTCAATCAGAAAACTGTATGCCGAGGTCCCTGTATAATAATAATTTCTACCAGATGGTGAGGTTACCCTTCTGGGACCCCATGACAATATTGCGGGGAACTAAGTTTGAGGGTAGATTTAGGTATCTTGAGATATTATCTTTAAACTGATCTTCTACGCACCTCGCAAACGATGGCTGCCATAAGAAAATCATATTTTGACAGTTTTACCTGTAATGTGGAACAGGCTGTTAAATTTGGGCTGTGGTTTTTAATCCATCTGGCATACTTATAACACCCCAAAACCGTAAAATTTGGTTACCAATACACATGTTAAAACGACATGCTATACTCCTCGCGAAATATGTCAGTTGTGGTATAGTCCCAACAACGAGAACACACAATGTGTTCGCGTCGTCGAGCCTGTAACCCATAACTGACGTCGACACAATTTCGTGTTCTGGTTGATCATTTTTAACAAGAAGTACGGTGGTGTTTTCATCCGAGAATGATGGCTTACACTCGAAATGAGGGAATGGGTGTGTGCAGGGCGAGGGGGCGGGAGGTAATACCTGCGATGAATCCAATATACATCTGGGTTATCATGGAAAAACCATCTTGGTGAGAGGTACATTATTATAAATTCTCAAACTGGAGTTTTGGGTTTCAGTTCTTCGTCTATTTGGACATTTGACTTGAGTAGTAGAGAAACCGCATTTTCCAATCTACTTAGGTTTGACCTTTGCATATAATTAAATCACGTGACCGGAAGCGACCATTGACCCTGCGCATGCGCACAACAGACACAGTTATCTCTACCTACTGTGCAGGGTCAATGATCACTGCCGGTCGTGGAAGTGGGACAACTTACCGAGAACCAGATGGGTGAGAGACATGGCGGTTTCACCCAATGAGAATTCTAGACCCAGGCATAAGCCACCGAGTATTATTTGCGGGGGATTAGGGTAAGTATTAGCAACCAGAATTGGGACGCTTTATCGAGAACGAGAGGGGTGAGAGCCATCGGAGTTTCACCCAAGTATCGAACTTTTCGTGACCGGAAGTTTCAATCTCGCTCCGCAATTTCAAAACAAACAAATGGCGGTAACGGGGATTCCTCTTGGGCAAGCGGTGGCGCCGTCCATGCGCGAGGGGAGAGAACTTCGAAGAGTACATGAAAACCATGCGCAGGTCGACTCGAACTCGGACTTTGAATGGTGCATACATGTGTGGAAGGTCTATGGAGGGGTGGTTTGAATGAATATAGACGTATGAGATATCCTCTTGAAGGTCACACACTGTATTATACGACGGGGGTTGTGCCCAGTAGCTTAAAATGGTCTGTGGACGATGTGCACAATAAGAAATTCAGACTAGGTGTGACAGACTTGTTCAGACATATCGCATGCTGATAGCAAAATACGAGCGCAGCGTGCAAGATCTATGGCGTTACGTTTCGTAACTTGTGTCTTATGCCGCTTAACCCGGGGCTAGGGGCCGTATGGACACATGTACTTGACAATCCTCATGATGCTCATATGAGCAGTCACAATCAAAGCGTGACTGAGATACATCATTCTTTAAATGATGACTTTACAACGAATATTATGGATTAAGAATACTGATCAGCGATACGGATTTGATATTATTGGAACATCACGACGTCTAGCCGGTATCATTGAAAACTGTTGACCGGTTCTCTCTTGCAGGAAACTAGCCTACGTTTATGTATACTATGATTGTCTTTTTGAATTTGGTGCTAATACTGTTATATGGAATATGAAATAGGTCTTTTTTATGGATGCGGATATTCTTCACTGGACGACGGCTGAATTATGAATGACGGACCAGACGCTTGTAATAAAGAAAGGTTATCTTTCAGCCTACTGACCTTTTACCTCACCGAGACCGAGATCACTTCGGGTTACTCGAACGGAAGAGATCTTTGACTCTGCACAGGGGAGATTTCATGGTCAAAGGTCACTCCCATTAACGTGATTTAATGCTACGCAAAGGTCAACGGTTTATTTTTGCTGCAAACAGTTCACAAATGATTCTCAATGCTAACTGTATTAAATGTGCTTGTTTGGAATAAATGAAAAATGGAAAGATGGCATCATATCACAGATTTTCAATCGTGAATTTTACAAAGGCGCTGTCGGATGAATCGGTATTGGAAACTGTGACGAAAGTCTGCTGTCCATTCCATAAGCGTGCGCTCTGATTTTGTCATGTTTATTGTCAGTACACTTAAAATATTTTCTGGGTTCGAATTACATGTAGTTGATTTCAAAACATTCCATTTTTCAATAAATAACAAAATAGGTCATCAGTAGTGTTGTATCGCAGTGGAGATTCCAAGGTCAAACTTTCCTCTTACCGAACTCGAACACGTGGTTCTTGCTGACGAAGGGACGGGAGCCCCCAGCTGACCTTCCACACGAGGTGTCCTGACTGATGCCCCCTGCGTACTGCTATTCTCGTGGTAGTTTGACGCGCTTGTCAACGGTCAATAGGTGGGAAGATGCGGTTACCGTACTACTATTTTGCCACGTATCACTGCGCATACGCTTTTGGAGCGAGTTAGCCATCCACTAATCAAAGAATCGCCTCCTACTGCACCAATCAGTACCAAGCCAGTGGGCAAGTTGCAGGCTATTGGGTACCTCACCCTAATTTACATGCCTACCAAGCTTAAAATGGTCTGTGCACTGTATGTGCACAATAAGAAATCCCGCCTGGGGGTGTCCGATACACACACCCCGACATTTTCAGACTTCTTCAGCTATCTTCCAGCCTACTGACCTTTGGCTTTTATGGGGGTCACTTCAGGTTACGCGATCGGAAGTGACGTTTAATCCTGCGCAGTGGAGATTCCAGGGTCAAAGGTCACTTCCGGTAACGTTAATTAATGTTATGCTGACGTCAATGGTCAATAGGCGGAAAGATGAGGTTACTATACTACTCTTTTACCATGTAACACTGGATATCCAATTACACAATTCTGTCTGTTTTTATTTCTTGCTGACAGTTCACAATTGATTCTCAATGCTAACTGTATTAAATGTGCTTGTTTGGAATAATTGGAAAATTGATAGATGGCGTCGTATCACAGATTTTCAGCCGTGAACTTTAGACGCGCTGTCGGATAAACCGGTATTGCAAACTCTGACCAAAGTCTGCTGTCCATTTCTCGAGAGCGCACCCCGATTTTGTCATTTCTATTGTCAATACACCTTAAATATTTTTTGGTTCGCATTGGTTGATTTTAAAGCATTCCATTTCTGTAATAAATCACAAAATAGGTCAAATGTAAGATCAAGTTCATCAGAAGTGATGTATCAAACAGTTCCCCTGGCCGAATTCGAACACGTTAATTTTGCCACAGCGCGCCACGTGGTTCTTGCTGACGAAGGGACGGGAACCCCCAGCTGACCCTCCACACGAGGTGTCCTGACTGACGTCCCCCTCCCAGTCGCTATTCTCGTGGTAGTTTGACACCCTGGCTTTGAACTCAAACCAACTGTCATGCGATTCGGTACAGTCCATATCCACATCTATCAACCAGTAATGATCACCATACCTACGATAATACGAGAAATAAAACAAAATGTAGGGGAGAGTGGGGACACATGAGACTTGAGACACCCCTTATTTGGTACCCTATTGGAAGTCAATGGAGTGTTTCCTGGAATCACTGAAGTGAGTAAATCGTTCTTTTTATGTTTCTTAACTTGAAAAGTTAGATTTTGGAGGCCATGCCCATTTGTTTATACGGTGCAATATTAGGTATATGATGCCAATATCTTGGCACAGGATAGTCTTTTTATAGGTCACACATGACACTGACCGAATTTGTGAGGGCATGGACAGTTGAGCAAAAAATCGCCATTTTGCTAAGTTGGGCCCCCTGGGGAGAGTTGGGACACAGTGTTTCCCCGAGAGTGTCCCATCTCTCCCTTCACTTTCGAAGAATATTGCGATATGTATGATATTACTTTCTGTCGGTAAAGTGATAATTTTTTAGCAAGTTCACATTTCCATGTTAAGCCATTATTTTGTTCAAATGAAAAATTTGGTTTGATTGCAACTCCTAGTCCCATGTCTCCCGACACTGCCCCTGAATGCTGAAATGAATTAGTCTCCGCATCATAACACGCTCGATTTGGTGTCTTAAACACTGTGACATTGCATGGGTATATTCTTCCCAGATTGTTGCATGGCACGCATTGATTTGCACAACTAAATACTTTCGACAGGATGTGAAATAATGTGACGTCACAGAAATAGTGTTTCCTATTATGAAACAGTGTTTCTAATTCCATTCCTAAAGCCACGAAACCTCGGTCGTATGTCTCGCCTTATTCAAATTATAGCGGTATGTACCAGCATGTCCAACCTATATACTTGCACATGTGGCATTTTCTCGATCTTTTTCAGATTTGATGAAGTATGAAATATATAAATATTTGTATTCACTGTTTGCTTCATTTACTTCAGACCTTTGTAATTCGAGATACCCCACTGGTTAGTCGGCATTTGGTCTGTTGTTTATCATTATTATTTTATTATTTAATCGGTTGAGATCTCAGATTGAGCTTGATATATATGAGTTATCCATGCAGTACGCAGTACCGCGACACTCGAAATTTGTTTAAATAGAAAGCAACCGCATTTCGATTTCTTCAAGTTTTCGTTTTTAAGCAATTAAAATAAACAAGTTATCTCGGACCCCGAGATAATCGACTAATGAAGACGCAAAAGTCTCGGACTCCGAGATAACTATTTCGGACAATTATCTCGGACCTCATACTTGGTTTTGTGTTTTACATGACAATTTAAGCACCCATATTTTCAAATATTTTTTATTGTATTGTAAATCTTAATAATTTGTTTAGCTATAATATTTATATAAATGTTTTGCTTTCTTATATCCCTTCGACGTGAGCGAAGCATTACTTGGAAATACGTTTCAATATTGCTCTACAAATGGGACCTCCAGCTTGTATCTTTGTTATATTTCATCATAATTTGAGGGCCTAAATGGATGCCATTAAATGGATGCCATAATAAAGGCATTAAGATTTTATTGATCAAAAACTTTATTTATTAGATTCTTAAGTCGATCTTTTAGCTAATGTTTATTGTTTTAGCCTTATCTTGAATAAAACAGATCTATCTTATCTGTGTTTTGCCCCTGTGGTATGCGGCGAGCCAAAAGTATTAAAGAAGGCTTTGAAATGACGTCATCAGAAGTATCTGTTTGACTTTGTGACCATACTTTATGTATAGAATGGTTGTTACTTTGGTTATGGTGCACAGAGGCCAAAAGTTTATGTGCATTGCACTTAGTTGATTCATTTTTCATCACTATTTCCATAATTGAAGATGGAGACAGTGTGCCGGAATTGACTGCAAGAATTCTTTGGACTGTTTGAAGAACTGGGGCGATAATATTCAGAATGTTAGCTAAACATGCATTCATCCTTCATAACCATGTCCACTTTTGTTCATCTTAGTAATAAACACATACAAAGTGTTGTCTATAGAGATGAAAAATATATATTTATGGATTTTGTTCCACATTCTGCTTCATAAATTTAATGTCAGGAGTACTCAACTCATAGTCGAAATTGGGAAAAACAGTGAAAATATTACACCATTTCACCATCAAAAATGGCCGCAATTTCAGATAACGTTGACTCATCCGTAAATTCAATGATGACAAGTTATATGCTGTTTTATATCATATTGTACTTGACTGGAGAAGAACTTAATTGTGCTTTAATTTGTTTACATGTAAACACTTTATTTAAAAATCACCTACTATGCCTAATTAAAGAACCTGCTTGATAATACCTCGAATGTTTTATTAAAATTGTAGTTTAAGGGCCGCTTCCCATACGGATTTTGCAGCTCATCAACTCAATATTTTATTTAAATTTGACGGTACATTTCTTAGTTCATTTAAGATGTTTACAAGTGCTATTTTTGAAAATAAATAAATAAATAACAAGGAGAGAGCAGAGGGAGAGATAAATTGAAGAAAAGAAGAATCGACTTTGTAGGAGTTAGTTGGTCAGTCTTTGGTAAGGTCATACTGGTAAATATGTGTTCATTGTTCATTGTAATTGTAATCGCGTGGATGATTCCTTTGTCTTTGTACCCTTTTGTACGCACAAAGCCGTCCTGAAAAAAAAACTGGGTGAACCATGGGCGTCGTCAGGATTCTTCGAAAGGAGTGGGGTCGTTTCCTATGCTTTCTTTTTAGCGCCAGTACTGTGATGTCCAGCAAGAAAAATAACATGCAATCGGGGGAACAGATTGAGTCCTTCGCGCCCAACGACTTCCCTAACGACACCGAGAGCTAGGCGGGTTCTTCCAGAAATCTGTGCCTGTAACAGTGCTTGGAATGTGTATCGGAGTAAACAATGGCAAGCTACGTTCTGCATTGCGTGAAAGTCAAATGATCATATTTTGTATTAAACAGCCGTCAGTTCTCGAGTTGAGCGGCGAGCTCTCATATGTTGGAGGTACAATTTTCCGAGATAATTCGTCATTTTCATTGGTCGATTATCTCGGGATCCCTGCGCAGTGAAGATTCCAGGGCCAAAGGTCACTTCCGGTAGCGTGATTTAATGATATGCTAATGTCAACGGCCAATAGGCGAGAAGATGCGGTTGCTGTACTACTGATTTACCATGTATCACTGGATATCCAATTAGACAATTCTGTCTGTTTTTATTTCTTGCTGCAAACATTTCACAACTGATTCTCCATGCTGACTATATTAAATGTGCTTGTTTGGAATAAATGAAAAATCGAAAGATGGCGTCGTATTACAGATTTACAGTCGAGAGTATTAAAGGGATAGTGAACCCTTGTAAATAAAAGAATAGTTGCATCACTGTTCAAAAGTATTTTGTATTTATTTTTCCGATTTTTTTTAACCGAGCAAAAAGTCGATAAACTTGTTCAACCATTCCTCATTATTCTTTTTGAGATTTGTTGATGTTATGACTTTTCTTCAATCAAATATACTGCTATGCACACTGTAATATGGACTAGACATCGATATAGTAACAAATTTGCATCTCTTGGATAAACCAACTCTGCTAATTCGCCAATAACGTAACAGGGCCCTCTCAAGTATATATTTGACATCTTTGCTATATGTACCTGCTTATTGTTGAAGACTTTCTTGCACACCATGGGCATAAGTTACGTACTGACAAATGTTGGGAAAATGACAAACCAATAGTTTTGGTCCAGTTGCATATTCTAGGTCCAATTATGTAATCTATGTACATTGTTATTTAACCATTATATAAGGAATAATGTTTATGTTAAACCTTCAGAATGCTTTCTTATCAATGTCTACTTTCCTATTGATCCAGCATAAGGATGAATGTTTTGGAGGTATCTGCAATATCGGAACAACAGAAAAATGGAACAGTCGTAACAGACCACCATACCACACACATATATTAAATGCGTTTTATTCGGTTGAAAAGAAATCGGAAAAATAAATAAAAAATACTTTTGAACAGCGATGGAACTAATCTTTCATTTACAGCACCCTTTTTTCAAGCGTTTACTATAGACGAGCTGTCAGATAAACCGGTATTGAAAACTGTGACGACAATCTACTGTCCATTTCACAAGAGCGCGCCCCAATTGAGTCATTTTATTGTAATACACTTCAAATATTTTCTGGTTTCGAATTAATTGATTTTAAAACATTCTTTTTGTAAGGTCAATTTCATCAGAAGTCTTGTATCAAACAGTTCCCTTTCCCGAACTCGAACACGTTGATTTTGCCACAGCGCGCCACGTGGTTGTCGCTGACGAAGGGAAGTGAGCCCCCTGCTGACCCTCCGCACGAGGTGTCCTGACTGATGTCCCCCTCCCAGCCGCTGTTCTCCTGGTAGTTTGACACCCTGGCTTTGAACTCAAACCAGCCATTGTCCGATTCGGTACAGTCCATATCCACGTCTATCAACCAGTAATGATCACCATACCTACGATAATACGAGAAATACAAACAAATGTATTATGAAACAGTGTTTCTATTTCCCTTTTGTGCGCTTATAACTTCTTCTCCAAAAATTTTCGAGTGTCGCGATCCTGCGCATTTCGTGGATAACTCATATATAATCTCATCAAAGTTCTCATCCGATTTAATAATAAAATAATAATAATAAACAACTGGCCAAATACCGACTAACCAATGGGATATCTCGAACTGCAAGGCTCTGGAATAAATGAAGCAGACAGTGGAGACATATATTTCTATTTTCATACTTTATCAAATCTGAAAATAAGTGAGACAATACCTCAATCCATACGTCCAAATATATAGGTTGGAGATGTTGGTACATACCGCCATAGTTTGTATGAGGCGAGACAGTCGACCGAGGTTTTATGGCTTGTCTATAATGCCTAGAGTATTGTGTCAAAATATCTAAAGGAATCATTTAAAGGGCAATATGTCATTTATAAATTTGGCACTATTCCTATAGGCCTATCGTGTAGAATCCCATAGGACAGCCCTGTGGTCATTTCTCTGAGAAAAGTGCCTACAAAATTCGTGATCCCCTAACTGACCTTGACAAGAGATCTGTCTTAGTTGAGCTGAGTACGAAAATGTGTTTGAAGGTATTCGTATAATATCTTGTGAATGTATTATTTTGAATGTATATGAAACTACAACGCCCGCCCTGTTTTCGTTCACTCACCACGAAAGGTACTCCTGACACTTCACGACCACCTTGGTGCCGAATTTAGCCGAAATGATGATTAAAATGCAATGCTGAGTTCACTGAACTTGCCGAATGGGTCAACTCGCCAGTTATTGTCGAGAAATCACAGAATGACAAGTTGCCTCGAGTCGACCTATATGACGGTAATCGCACGATTTTGCGTCCGCATAGCCCGATGTGCACGATAAAAAATTATCTTTCCTCTGCTATCCAGTGCAAGCTACCCCATCAAGCTTGGTCCGGACATAATTTGCGTTGTCAACGTTTAATACCCAATACGGTAGGTGTGGGTTTTTACGTTTGCCGTTTGGGCTTCAGTCGTGATGAAACGAATTTCAACGCAAATGGACGAAATATTTGGAGATATGAATGGCTTCACAACCGTCGTAGATCATGTTCTTCTAAATGGATACATATGAAGAAAACACGACGAGAACTTGCTGTAAATTCTTGAGCACGCACGTGATCGAGGCGACCAGTTAAATGGGGAACAATTGGATGATGGAAGTCCCATATTTTATATATATATATATAACTTACCTCAGGCGTCAAACCCGGTACCGCTAAGATAATTGTGATCAAGGAAATGAAACCGCCGAAGAATCGAGCAGAACTCGAACCGGTAATCGGAATGGTTACCTATGTATCTAATTTTGACTCAAATGTAAGAGCAATACAACCATCAAACGGATTTCGACGAAGGCCAGAGTCAGTGGTAAGACGTGCGGGCTGTTATACTGGTTTCTCTTTGTCCCAATAGGTCGGTCCGACATAGGAATCTGTAGCCGCTGACCGCATGACGACGTACCGAGGTTAGGGATTAAGCATGAGCTCAGAGGCTCAGATCTCTGAACGTCCGTATTCAAAATGGGCAGACCACTTCAAATTAAAACCACAAACCCCAGGCATGTAATTAGCTCGAAATAAGATTAAATCTTGTCGTGCGATTGAGAAAAGTTTTATGATGCTTAATTTCGGTAGAATTCTCTTCCCATGAGTACAGGAGATCTTGCCAGGATATAACATCAGATGAGTTGTTTGAGCTTATCTGTCACCACACCTCCCGAGCTAGCGTATTTATTTCCGCTTAAGCCGGTGCTAGAGGCAGTGTGGATACTTCATAGTCTCCACATGAACATCTGCAATAAAAGCGCGGCTGAGATACTAAGGCTACGTCCGAGAATCCACCGTATTTTCGGGTCTGAATGTAAGGTTTCGACGAATACTTTCCTGTATATGGTGGCTTTTTAGTCACCAGACGTCGTCAATTTTCCCACCACTTGCATATCGCTCCAATGGCAAAGTAGACCTAATCATAGATGAAAACCCGCATTTGTGCCTGATACAATTGAATGATGGAGGCTCCTGCCGTCGTAACCGTCGCCACTTGCAGAGAACTAAAGAGAATGTGTATCTCCTCCCCCATCCCGACTCAAACACCAACTGATGTTTTAGGGCAAATACTCTTACAATAGCAGTTCGGAGAATTTTCTATTGACCGGCAATTAGAAGCGATAGTAGATCATGTAATGCTCGTGTACTACAGTAGGTCGTTTATAGTGTTCTTGACGAAAATTGTTCGAATAACACTTCACTCTAGTGTATCGTACTAAGTCATAACTTTGAAGAAATATAGGACATACGCTTAGGATTAATGTATTTTATTGGGACCATACATTATATTCACTACAAATTAGTGTTCCGAGTATGCTGTAAACATATTATATGATTTGCACTCATTTTTTTATGAATTTTCAAATGGTCGATCACTGGTCGTGATACTGGCGTGGTATATCGGTGATATTCGTGTAGTATGGCAGTGAGAACATGTATCTAATGCAATTAGACTAAATAGTTTGTACTGGCAAACACTGCTATAAATTAAAAGTAGTCGACCGCTGATCTCCTCCGTAGCACGTGGAAACATATCCATGTCACGTACGATTCGACTCTATCATTCTACTTAGTCATGGCCTTTTTGCACTTGGTTATAGGCATACGCACGGGGCCATTGCTCCGCGGAATGTTTATTCCACGCGTTTACGATTCATGTGACTCTCGCGTGAAATAGGTGTGGTAAACTGCCCCCAAAAATGTTGCATTTGGGTTGAAGTTATGACATTCCCATACATTGTAATTCATCTTCGAACTGCAACGCTGAAACTTTATAAATTATACCAGTATATACAATTCCACCCGGTAATGCGATGTTCATTTTATTGGCTGAGTTAATGGCGTCACAGTGACATCCCATTTGTTTGGGAGGTATTCAATAGCCGATTTTTCATGCAGATTTCTGTTTTTGTTTGTGTTATTTTTCGTTTTTTGCATTTCTTGACTTTCACTAAGAAATAAGATACAGATACAATTATTCGGAGCAAATTAATTAATTTCGTGCGCCTTCAGGAGAGAAAAAACAACAAAAAAACATCAAAAACAAAAAAGACCACAATTACAAAAATAAAATATTCATTCTGGTACTGTTTATGTTACAAAGTGAAATTTTATATCAGGTGCGGTTTAAGAGTCAAAAGGAAATATTTGCGCGTGGAAAAAAATTTTGTCACCAAGCATAAAATACATTATCTTGTATGATCAGAGTATTTTAAGGCACTGATGGGTATTACGGTTCTTGTACACCAACATCTTGAGGCCGTGTATATTTTGTGCAAAATCGTTGCTTACGCAGTGAAAATTTCTCGCGTTAAATATATTAATATTACCGGTAATGGAAAAGATCTAGGCCTAAGTGGCTTGAGCCTTAGCTAGGAAATGAGATTCTTCTGTCATCTATCCGATAATTTCATAGCAAGAAAGTTATCATACTGTCAATTAGATCAAATGGCATCGACCTGACACTAAAAGCCACAGACACTCATGATCAGTCGCAAAGTGAGGAAGAACATCGACCTGACACTAAAAGCCACAGACACTCATGATCAGTCGCAAAGTGAGGAAGAACATCGACCTGACACTAAAAGCCACAGACATTCATGATCAGTCGCAAAGTGAGGAAGAACATCGACCTGACACTAAAAGCCACAGCACTCATGATCAGTCGCAAAGTGAGGAAGAACATCGACCTGACACTAAAAGCCACAGACACTCATGATCAGTCGCAAAGTGAGGAAGAACATCGACCTGACACTAAAAGCCACAGACATTCATGATCAGTCGCAAAGTGAGGAAGAACATCGACCTGACACTAAAAGCCACAGACACTCATGATCAGTCGCAAAGTGAGGAAGAACATCGACCTGACACTAAAAGCCACAGACACTCATGATCAGTCGCAAAGTGAGGAAGAACATCGACCTGACACTAAAAGCCACAGACATTCATGATCAGTCGCAAAGTGAGGAAGAACATCGACCTGACACTAAAAGCCACAGACACTCATGATCAGTCGCAAAGTGAGGAAGAACATCGACCTGACACTAAAAGCCACAGACACTCATGATCAGTCGCAAAGTGAGGAAGAACATCGACCTGACACTAAAAGCCACAGACACTCATGATCAGTCGCAAAGTGAGGAAGAACATCGACCTGACACTAAAAGCCACAGACACTCATGATCAGTCGCAAAGTGAGGAAGAACATCGACCTGACACTAAAAGCCACAGACATTCATGATCAGTCGCAAAGTGAGGAAGAACATCGACCTGACACTAAAAGCCACAGACACTCATGATCAGTCGCAAAGTGAGGAAGAACATCGACCTGACACTAAAAGCCACAGACACTCATGATCAGTCGCAAAGTGAGGAAGAACATCGACCTGACACTAAAAGCCACAGACACTCATGATCAGTCGCAAAGTGAGGAAGAACATCGACCTGACACTAAAAGCCACAGACACTCATGATCAGTCGCAAAGTGAGGAAGAACATCGACCTGACACTAAAAGCCACAGACACTCATGATCAGTCGCAAAGTGAGGAAGAACATCGACCTGACACTAAAAGCCACAGACATTCATGATCAGTCGCAAAGTGAGGAAGAACATCGACCTGACACTAAAAGCCACAGACACTCATGATCAGTCGCAAAGTGAGGAAGAACATCGACCTGACACTAAAAGCCACAGACACTCATGATCAGTCGCAAAGTGAGGAAGAACATCGACCTGACACTAAAAGCCACAGACACTCATGATCAGTCGCAAAGTGAGGAAGAACATCGACAGATTGATGAGACTTTCTCTGTCCTTCATGGTGATAGATATTACAATAACATATAGGTGAATCAAACATTGCTTTTCTGTCATGACAACAGCAAAAGGTGTTAAAAGCGGAGTTTGGATATGGAGCGAGGGAGCATGGCTGGGAAGGAGCAAGATTGCGAGGGAGGGAGAGAGATTACTAGGAAGCGACATTCCAAGGGAGCGAGGTTGCAAGGTCGCACTGTCGCTCCATCGCAATCTCGCTCCATCGCAATCTTGCTTCATCGCTTTTCATTCTCCAGTCGAAATCTTGCAATCTCGATCTCTCGCCCTATAAAAAAGGAAAGCGTGAACGCTAGAGGGCGAGATGGCCTTATTCGATTTTCATATCTTTCCCACAGGGCGCGAGAGAGCAAAGTAATTACAATACATACTCATTGATAGGTAGGTATGCATCCGATCCGGGCACGTTAGTTGTCCAGACCGTGGGTGAGCCAAAGGCTGCAACAAAATTGTGTTGTCCCTGGCCGCCCTCAGGGCCGTACCAATCCAGCTTGGTGTCCCCAACCCTCCAGCTATTGTACTTCTCAAAGTGGGCCGACGATCCAATATCATTATACTTGATAGATATGGCGCATGCGCTGGTTGTGGCATCAGAGGTACACCCTAATATAATAAGTACAAATATGATATCCCTACGTGTACAAATCAGAGACATTTTACTTTAGAGTAGAGCCATCCAAGGTATTTTTTGTCTATTCAAAGTACCACAAGTATGATGAGATTCCAGTATTTTTCTTATAATTTGTCTCCGGGTTTGGATCTCGTAAGAGTTCTGTCTGAGCATTTCACGCCGTTAAGATTGGACGTAATATGTCGGAACCCATGGTTACAAATATTTCTTTACATTCACAAAAATAGGTGTATGAGAGATTTTTCTTCTTCGTGAGATATATGTTTTAGTTTAGATTTTAATTACGCCAATGGATCAATCATATATTATATGTATTATCATATTGTATCACTGTAGATCCGGTCAATGCAACTAAGCACCGCTTTTGTACTAGTATATCAAAAATGACTAAAACCAATATTTAAGCGGTGTCTTGACAAGTTGCAGGCCTATGCAAACTAACAATATAACACCAATATGTCATAAACGTGTTGCGTTTCTTTCGAGCCAATACTCATCCTATGTGGCCATCGAAGGAGGTGCGATCATTCTATTTGGTCAGAGTCCCCGATCGTTGACCATACAATCAAATCCGTCTACAGCAAAGGTAGCCACGGAACTGATTCTGGCAAGGTACGAGTCTGATGGTGTCTAGAGAAGCGAAAATGAGTCACCTCCGATGATCTTCAGAGGAGCAAGAACGGGTTGCCTTCGATAATTGCCAGAGGAGCAAAAGGAACGCACCCCAGACAAGTCCTACCTGGCTTCCTGTCATGGTCAATCCCTCCGGCCAGAAAGAGATCTTGATTCATCTCCGTGGCCTTCTTTATCAGGACCACAGTTCGCTGGTAGTTCGGATCACCCCCACCGCCATCACCTCCATCACCACCGTCACCGCCACCGCCGATCATTGAACCTATTTGATGAAAACAATTTCAATACATGTGCATGAATACAGGGTTGGATACGTTTAGAACATACATGAGTCCATATACATATTCCCTTCCCGTCCTAGATTTTCAAGACATGGTGTGTGTGAGAGACAGCCTTAACCCTTCAGCCAATTGTATAAATTGTCTAAACGAGCGTCACATCCGACAATAGGTAGCCCGTCAGCCGTGGTCATTAAACGTCGCTCATGAACAATTCCTAAAACAATATTTAACATCACACCCCGATTACGCAGAGTATCTATACATTTCTAAAAACACATGTTAGTTTCTTGGAAGAAACAGCCTTCAGTGACGCTGACAAGACATCACGATCTTCCTGTCAAGAAATCTGTAACATAAATCTGTATTCTGTGAACGCGTAATAACAGATCATCAGGTTTAATATGGGATAAGTGGGACCATGAAACCCAGGACAGAATTGAATCAGAATGAGCAGAAGGAAACACGCAATTCAGGATGAATTTCGTTTTGTGACAGTTATGTTTCATACTTACCAACATGAAAAGCGATAATTGGATCGGCAGCTGAGTTCGAAATGGAAATATGGACTCTACCGGACGAGTCGACGTCGACAGTGGTTCCCGTGCAAGAGTCTTGCTCGAGGTTACCGGAAATGACGTCACAGTACTTCCCTGGGGAAAGATCTGTCTGTAGAGTAGCATCCAGATTATGGTTGTCGTTGTTGATGGCAATGAATCCTTTATTTCCTCTCGAGAAGGCTATCTGATTCATTCCGTTGTCCCACCAATGAGTTATCCCTTGGCCCGTGACAGCGTTCCTGAAGGCCACCATGTTTGTTATTTGGCGCCACCTATGTTCGCACATCCAACCACCACCGCACGTGCCGTCAGGATTAATCGGTACGTTATTAGTGGTTCCATCTCCCTGAGACGGAGGTCCGAGCCAGTCATTCTTGTCCTGCCCACCTTGGAAATCCCTCTCCCAATAATAGCTGCTCATCAGACGAACGAATCCATAGGGGTGAGCCAGCATGAACGCGTTGGCTATTTTGTAGAGTTTGTCGTCGAAGAATGTAATGATACTGGCTCCCCCAGCGCCGTGGCCTCGTTGGTTGTCGTGATTATCTACAAACACCACGGCGTCGTTCGTGTGGACCATTCCCCATTCGGAGCCGAAGTTCTTAAGATATTTCAACTGGGTTTGACCACGAAATGCTTCACCTATGTACTTGCTGAACTTGAACTCGGTGACTCGGGCTATGCCGGTATATTCGCCGATAGATATGGCTTCTCCTCCTAGGTCGATCACTTCTTGAAATATAAATGGTCTCGCGCCGGATGGGAAATGCACTGTATTCAAGTTGTTCAGGCGAGCGAGGATTACTTGGAGATCATTGGGCCACATATGCTTGGCGGCATCGAGTCTATAACCGGCAACGCCAATGTTGATCAAGTGATTCATGAAGTCCACAACTTTCCCTCTCACGTACTCATTGGCCAGAGCGAGATCGGCTAACCCCACCAGACGACAGTTCCGGACCTGGTTGGCGTCGTTGTAGTTGTGGATGGTGCAGTCGGAAGTGCCGCATATGCCGCAATCGTTGAAGTCCAACGGCCCGAAAGGAACGCCTGGAAAACTGAGGATGTGCCCAGCTGAATCGAACCAGCTTCCGGACGATCCATATCCAGATTGTCCGACCCCGGCCATGTGGTTGATCACGCCATCTACGTAGATTCTGCAATTAGGTATAGCGATTCATTATATCTGTTCTTTCACAGCGTTGCACACATCTAGACTTGTCGCAAGTTTAATTAAAACCTGTTTTGGTTCTATGCAACAATTGTCTAAATACAAACAATCATCATAAACTCGTCTTTTGATCTCCAAGCAAATATAAAAATAACTGGATTTATACTCGATCCACAGTTCTTTTAATCGCTCGCAAAATCTTTTTTCGCGCTTTTAGGAATGAGTTCCATTAGAATTGCGGCGAGTCTGATAAGACTGTGTGTGTGTTTTATTTTGAAAGCTCGACTCAAGTTTCCCATGCGTACAGGTTGCAGTGGGTTTGTGACAGGCAATTGATTCGGGTCGCGGACAAGTGTGTTTGGGAGTCTAAAAGTGGAGTCCTAAACCTGTTTATGACAAAAAAGGACGTAATGTATGCCAAGCTGGTAGGACAGGTCCTCTCCGTAGTAATATGGTAGGTGAGGTGGACGTTAGTGTTTGAAAGTGGAATTCTCGTACATGCCCTGTATTGCTTCATGAGAAGAGAGAAAGTTACTTCGCTGTTGGCTTTGAATGGGAGTATGCACATCGGAAAGAGTTACAACACTTAACTAGAGTGACCATAGTAGTATATATTATAGGCTTTTCGAGCCAACTTGACCCCAAAAATTTGCATAATTTGGGGCGGAAACGAGGCGGAGAAGTCAAGTGCACTATAGTTCCGGCAGAATGACCAAAAAGCTACCTCCAACACAGGAGAGTTCCAATTTTCGCAGGGAATGTATTCCTCCGCGGTGATGCGGTCCTGGCGGTGATGCGGTCGCGGAAAAAAGCTTCCGCGGAGAAAAAGTAGTCCCTAGATAAAATGGTCCGATTGGGTCGAGTGAGGTATCAAAGTGAAGAATTCGTAAAGGGGCATCTGATGGGCTGGGTGTGGGGTTGAAATATCGGCATTCTGCGCATGCGCGGTGGCCCAAGGGTATGAAAATAGCCGTTTTGGAGCTAGGGGAGCCCCTAATGGTCCAATGGGGTCGAATGAGGTATCAAAGTGAAGCATTCGTGAAGGGGCATCTGCTGGGCTGGGTGTGGGTTGAAATATCGGCATTCTGCGCATGCGCGGTGGCCCAAGGGTATGAAAATAGACGTTTTCGGATCTAGGGGAGCCACTAATGGTCCAATGGGGTCGAGTGAGGTATCAAAGTGAAGCATTCGTGAAGGGGCATCTGATGGGCTGGGTGTGGGGTTGAAATATCGGCATTCTGCGCATGCGCGGTCGCCAAAGGGTATGAAAATAGACGTTTTGGGATCTAGGGGAGTCCCTAATGGGCCGATGGAGTTGTATGAGGTATCAATGTGAAGCCTATGTGAAGGGGCATCTGACTGGACTATTGGCTCGAGCGTTGTCACCATTCTGCGCATGCGCAGACAGGGAATTGTGGGAAAAGGGTATGGAAATAGACGTTTTGGGATGTAGGGGAGCCACTAATGGTCCGAGAAAAAGTAGTCCCTAGATAAAATGGTCCGATTGGGTCGAGTGAGGTATCAAAGTGAAGCATTCGTAAAGGGGCATCTGATGGGCTGGGTGTGGGGTTGAAATATCGGCATTCTGCGCATGCGCGGTGGCCCAAGGGTATGAAAATAGACGTTTTCGGATCTAAGGGAGCCACTAATGGTCCAATGGGGTCGAGTGAGGTATCAAAGTGAAGCATTCGTGAAGGGGCATCTGATGGGCTGGGTGTGGGGTTGAAATATCGGCATTCTGCGCATGCGCGGTGGCCAAAGGGTATGAAAACAGACGTGTTGGGATCTAGGGGAGTCCCTAATGGGCCGATGGAGTTGTATGAGGTATCAATGTGAAGCCTATGTGAAGGGGCATCTGACTGGACTAGTGGCTCGAGCGTTGTCACCATTCTGCGCATGCGCAGATAGGGAATTGTGGGAAAAGGGTATGGAAATAGACGTTTTGGGATGTAGGGGAGCCACTAATGGTCCGATGGGGTCATATGAGGTATCAATGTGAAGCATTCATGAAGGGGCATCTGACTGGACTAGTGGCTCGAGCGTTGTCACCATTCTACGCATGCGCAGACAGGGAATTCTGGGAAAAGGGTGTGGAAATAGACGTTTTAGGGTTTAGGTGAGTCTCTAATGATCCTATGGTGTCGTATGAGGTATCAGTGTGAAGCTGTCGTGAGGGAGCATCCGCCTGGGCTAGTGTGTCGTTCGTAGTCAATAGTCTGCGCATGCGCATTGATGTCGCACGCGCGCGCGCGCGCAGTACATTGAAAGAACTGAAGCCCAGAACAGGGGGCTTGTAAACTTAATCCCAGAACAGGGGGCTTGAACATTGAAAGAACTGAAGCCCAGAACGGGGCTTGTACATTGAAATGATGGGCGGCCCAATATACCACAGGTTTCCTGTATTGTACCATATATGTCCTGTATTATACATTATATATTCTGTATTATACAATCGGATAGCGGTTGTCGTGAATAACAACAAGTTCAGCAATGTTTATATAGTTTATTATCCCCAATGTTACATCATACCCAGGCTGGGGTAGCCGCCCTGGGTATGTTTAGTATGTTCACAGCAAACAAATTGAAATATCAAACACCATGTTTTATTATTTAACGCACCGTCACATTAGGTACAAGTGTTTACTGAGCTCAAGTCAACGATCAGCATGTAGACATAGAGAGTATGTGCGGCATGTTATGGTATTCGTCAGTGCACGGGTGACGCATTCAACCGACGGCGGTGGTCGGTCAGCTTGGTAAGGAAAAACGTGATATTGGTTACCCTCTCTACCACCCATTGTATGTTGGGGCATTGACGATGTGCCCATCTCAAGGCATCCACGGTGTCCAGTATCTCCAGCATCGTCTCTAGTGACCTCCGGTTAATGATGGTGAACGGCTGGTCAGAAACATAGATATTATTGCCGGGATAATAATACCGTAACTGGCCCGTCTTTTTGTGACGGAAGATGTACCCGAAAGCGACATTCAATTTGAAGGCCGTAGTTTGATCTTTGAAGATGGCTTCCACGTAGCTGCGTAGACGGGTGCGGTTGGTCAGTGGAAATTGTAAATATCTTGAATAGGGCCATGAGGGTGGAAACAGTGCCGTGTCATGGACCAATGGCGCCGATCGATGTCACTCACTGGATGTTTGTCCTGTAAGAGATCGCCCAGAAAATGTTCGATGTTGTCAGGCGTATGACTCGAAACCGTAACGCTGGGGTCCGGCTGGATATCCAGGCTCTTCTGAACTGTGGGTATAGGCGGGTTCTCCTTCATCGCATCACCAGTGGCGTTCGTCTCCCCGGGCTTATCTTCACTGGGTCTGACCTTCCGCGGCTCTCCTTCAGTAGGAAGTTGTCGCTCATGCCATGGTACCGGGGCATGAATCAACCGTTGGTGTCGCAGCAACTGACTGCGTCGTTTGAAGAGTTGACCACAATCCTCGCATGGACGCTTGGGTGGCCCATGAATTGAACGTTCGTGGCGCAGTAAATGATCCTCCCGATTAAATGACCGTGCGCAGGTTATACAAGTATATAGTGTACCGTTGTGGATGGAGGCCTCGTGGCGTCGCAAATCTTCTGGGCGAATAAACTGTTTCTGGCAAGTTGTGCAAGTGAACATCTTGGTGGTTGACAGAGTGTCTGATGAAACGGCAAGGCCGCTTCCCTTTTATAGCACGCTAGCTGGTGATCTATTTTTAGCACACTCTACCCCAAGTCGAGGATCGAGACTGGTGTACTGGTGTACGACTGAGCCGCATTGCGCGCGCGCATGAAGACCCTCATACATACCTCAATGCAGGCGCAGGCGCGAAGTGCCCGGATGATAGACACGGACATCACCGATCCGAAAAGACACGGACTTTACCGAAAAGACACAGACTTTACCGAAAAGACACGGACTTTACCGAAAAGACACGGACGTACCCGAAAAGACACAGGTTATTCACGCATAATAAAAGGATTGACCTGTAATCTGTGTTGTTGTTGCTCTCTTTTTTGAACTAACCCATCAGAATAGTACGTATCACGGACTACACCCGTAGAGCTACATCTAGGCGCGCATGTGTGACATGGTCTATAAAACACGTCCCTCTGGATCCCACACCTTCATTTCTACGGTTGCAGAGCCATGGCGGAGATCCAGCCCTATGCGACTCGCATTTTACAGCATGCCACCGTGGTTAATTCACTCACGGGTTACCGAGCAGTGGTCCGGTCCATGTTTGCAGATGGCGACGACAACGAGGGGCGACACCAGATCCTCAACGAGTTCACAGAAGCGGTCCTCGACAGAGTGCACTCGATGGAGAGGTGTGCCATCACTCACCACTACTGGACTATGACAGCCATCCTTGATGCTCGGGCTATGGACCACGAGCGCTCACGCCGGAACCAGCGACGGCTGGTTGGCCTAGTCATGGTCTGTGCCCTATTGACCCTGGCGCTGTGGCATTGACAGTGGCACCTGACTATAAATACGAGGGTCAGACAGAGTGTGTGTCATTCACCGTTCGTCATTGGATCAAGCATGTCACCCGTCCTACGAGCCATCCTTCCCCTTACACCCCGGGTGGGGTTACACGTCTATGAAGATAAAGTCACCCTCCTGGAAGACCGTGGAGATGTTTGCTGGTCGCCCGCTAAGACCGTATCGAATACGGTTACGCTACACCGTGACGGCTGGACCAAATTTAAACGGGTGTTGAGCGGCGAGCTCGACGGACACCTCATCCACATAGACAATGCCATCTACGTATACCGTGGACCCTTCTTCCCACGCCTGGGCCGCTACCAAGACCCTACGCGAAGCTTCACCCTAGACCCCGATCTGTGGACAGCCTTCGAGAAAGTGGTGCCTATCGTGGACCAGCTGTTTACACCGGACGAGCGGTCATCAGACGAGTTGGAGTGGGCTCGTGCCCTGAGAGAAGCAGCGGCAGAACCCAATGAACAAATGTCTAGCCATGAACCAGACGACGATGCCATTGATTACCCGGCTAGACTCAGTCAGCCCAGTGACATGACCACCTGATCCTTTGATCTCACGGGGTTCTCCCTATCAATACGAGAGACAGTCAAATCTGGTACCATTCACGTACTGACCATGCCGGAGCATATAATACTGGCGTATCTCAGCTTAACCCCCGAGGTTTTCCTGCACGTGTATGCGGATAAGGTCGATATCATGGAGGAGGTGGGAGACATCTGTGATGCGGACCCTACACAACCGTGTCCGGCTCACATTCGTCTGTCCCGAGAGGGCTGGACCAAATTCAAACGGGTGTTGTCTGGTGAACTGGACGGCGACCTCATCCACTTGTGTCACGATGTGTACATCCGACGCGGCCCTTTCTTTGCTCAATTGGCTCGGCTAGATGGGGGTACAGTGCATTTTACCCTTCACCCTGATCTATGGTCTGCATTGGAAGATGCCGTGGTAGATGTGGATCAAGTGCTTATCAAGCGGTCATCAGACGAGTTGGACTGGTCATTTACCATGGACACTGTGGAAGCCCACGAAGAAAATCAGAAAGAAACTCCGGCCCAAGATATACCCGTTATAAATAAACGATAGAGCCAGGATCCATCATCATTTGTCACCATGAAGCGCTGGGAAAAGGTGTTGGATAACTTATACTACAGTCCCGACAGTCCGGCGGCCTATAGTGCATTGTCGGCTCTCTATCGAGCGGCCAAACCCCAGGGGATACAACGTGCCCAAGTCCGAGATTGGTTAAGAAAACAAGACACCTATACCTTACATCGATCTGTCCGTCGCCATTTTCTATGGAACCGGGTCATCGTGGGAGGAATAGATGCCCAGTGGCAAGCGGATTTGGTCGATATGAGCGCCTTTGCCAAACACAACGATGGAAATCGGTATATCTTGACGTGCATCGATATCCTATCCAAGTATGCGTGGGTGGTACCCATCCGGACGAAAACGGGGCGAATCTCATAGCGGCGTTCAAAGACATCTTCAAGACCGGGCGCAAACCTTTGTATTTGCAAACCGACGAAGGCACGGAATTCCTCAACAGAGCGTTCCAACAGTTTCTGAAAGCCCAGAAGGTGTTTTTCTTCCATACGTACAACGAGACCAAGGCTTCCGTGGTGGAAAGGTTCAACAGGACATTCAAAGGCCGCATGTATAAATATTTCACCTATAAGAATACAAGGCGGTACATCGATGTTCTCTCGAAACTTGTGAGTGGTTACAATCGAGCCTATCATCGGAATATAGAGAGAGCCCCCATTACCGTGACCCAACGCCATGAAGCCCAAGTCCGGCGTGTCTTGTACCCCAGGCCATCGCAGCGAACGCCGAAGGCGGTGTACAAGGTCGGGGACCCTGTACGGATCAGTAAAGTCAAGGGCAAGTTCGAGAAAAGTTACTTGCCCAACTGGAACGATGAGCACTTCCTGATTAAACGGCGCCTACCCCAACAGCAGCGAGTCTATGAACTGGAAGATCTTCAAGGGGAACCGTTGCTAGGGACGTTTTACGAGATGGAATTACAGCCTGTCGTAAAAACACAGCAAGACTACTACACGGTGGAGCAGATTTTGAAAACAGAACGTCGACGTGGCAAACTGTTTCATTTCGTCAAATGGCAAGGCTGGCCCAGTTCCTTCAATTCCTGGGTGTCAGCCCGTGACATGAAACGACTATAAAGCCAGACACCACTACCGTCATCCTTCATTCCACGTTCGACCACAGTGCTATGGACAAACAGCAGCTGCCTTTGAACACAGCGTCTCCCAAAACGCGAAAAGCGCAAGTGGGCTTTGTGGTGATACTGCTAACCCTGCTGAGTGTGTTGTACGGAGGTGTGTTTTACGACGTAGCCTATGTCAGCACGCTACTTAACGAACTGAGAACACCAGCCATCAGTGAAACCAGTCTACAGATAGCACCAGTCAACCCCGTATCGAGCCCAGTCACCACCACACCCCGTGTACAAGCCACGTCGAGCTCCACACCAAGCTCAACATCTACACCAAGTACACCCAATACGTCTGAAACCCACCGGATTTCATCCCTCACAGTGAACAGACAACGACGACCGACGTTGTACCCACCCCCATCATCACTCGCAGTCAACAGACAACGACGACCGACGTTGTACCCACCACTCCAGTTCACTCGTACGAAATTTACAAGAGCGGGTTACCACGACAACGGATACACCTCGAACCATGGACCCTCGGTGGCAGCATCCCTTCACGTGTCTCATCGCAGGACCGACGGGCTCCGGCAAAACGCACTTCGTCCGGAAGCTCCTTCAACACGCCGACAGCATGATCACCCCACCCATTGCCCGAGTCGTGTGGTGTTATGGAGAATGGCAGGAAGCGTATGCAGCAATGCCCCGCATCACGTTCGTGGAAGGCCTACCCAACCTGGCCGATTTGGAACCGGACACCTTGGTGGTTCTGTATGATCTCATGGCGGAGACGGATGCGCGGGTCACCCAACTCTTTACCAAAGGCAGCCATCATCGACGGCTCAGCATCATCTACATTGTGCAGAATCTGTTCAGTAAAAACAAAGAACATCGGAACATCAGCTTAAATGCCCACTACCTGGTGGTCTTCAAAAACCCGAGAGATACCACTCAACTGCTGCACCTGGCGAGACAGATATATCCCGGCCGCACACCGTTTGCCTTTAAAGATGCCACAACCCCTCAGCACGGGTATATGCTCTTCGACCTCAAGCAAGCCACCCCCGAACACCTTCCACTACGGACCGGCATCTTTCCCGGAGAGACCCACCACGTGTACATACAAAAATAATGTAAACACATCCACAGTGGCGCCCCCAGCTGGAGTGTGTGTTTGATGATGGGGATAATAAAAAGAATGAATACCACAGCATGGTTGACTTTGTCTCTGAGGTAGATAAAAAGAGCAGAGTGGTGGGTTCTAGCATTAGTTGTACATGATGTCTGCGCGAGTACGGAAGCACGCTCCCACGCTCCGTGTATTGAAGACGGCCCCACCCGAGTTAGTCCGAACCATTGTACGCGGTGCGGACCCTGACCTTGTACGCTGTCTGTGCGAGATCGGGTACAACCTGTTAAAAGGCAACGTACCACTGACTCCGGCTCAGAAGACCAAGTTGGCCAAGCATAAGACAGATCTCCGAACCTTATTCCAGAAGCGGGTCCCACAAACACAAAAGAAAAAGGTGTTACAGAAAGGCGGCTTTCTCGGGGCCATCTTAGCACCGTTGGCCGCTTCCGTGTTGGGTCCAGTATTGGGTGGACTCTTCGGCCGACAATGAACCACACGAAAAAATGGTCCTCGTCGAACCACGGTTCCTTCAAAACCTCCAATCACCCTACCCTGTCCCACCTACGGTGAAGACCATAAACACCCTCGATGGAGAGATGCAACAGATCTTACAGAGACCGGGGTTAAGCGACAGTGAGAAAGTACAACGGTACAATGAGACGCTTCAACGGTACATGACGTTCATGGACCAATACAAAACCCTCTCTACCCCACCACCACCACCACCACCACCACGTGACACACCGCCGACCTCAGCACCGCTCCAACAGCCGCCATTACCAGGGGTAGCCCCCACAGCCCCACAGTGGGTGGAAGACGAAGTGCTGAAGAGTGTACCTGCATCGTTCAAGAAACAAGCTGGCCTGGTATTACAACGGATGAAACAGAATCCTAACATGACTTGGAATGATAAAGGCGAACTCCTGGTACAGAATCAGGTGGTCCCCGGCACCCACATGACGGATTTAGTGAATGACCTGATGCGTAAACGCAGATCGCACACGGATCCTCGAGGATGGGAGTCTTCGCTCAAGGCTTGAAAAACATGCATGTACCACAGGAATTGGTGGGGAACCCCCCACCGCTGGGCCTTTATGCAGCGAACCCAGCAATCGCCGAGTCGTGCACCACGACAGATTCCACAACCTTGGGAATCCGAATGGGAACCGGAGTCACCTCCCAAAACTCCACCACCACAACGGGCACCTTCTTTTCAGACCTTTAAAAAACCACCCTCGATCAGGACACCCCACATCTCCAGAGCCGTGACACGTAGCAAGTCAACGCGACGAACACGACGCCGGACACAACCGCTCAAGGCCTGGAACACCTATTAAAACCAACAGCAGCAGCAGGACAGCTCAGTCGCCATGTTTTACCTCACCCTACCCAGTAACAGTTCGCTGGATGTGCTTCCTGACAACACCGTGGCCAAGTATGTGACTCAATTACCACAACCGTTGCATTTACCTGGACGATGGGAATGTGGCCTCGTGGATATCCAATACCCTTACTCGTGGTACAACGTGCGAGCCAATGAAGTGTGGTACGAGGTGACCTACGAAGGCAAAAACACCCGACTCGCCCTGCCCGAAGGCCAATACGATACCCCCAAGGAGTTCATGGGTGGGCTGTGAAGACTGTTGCATTATAAGGCTCTACGGGAGGTCACGAATAGTTCAAAACCCATCAAAGCCTATCCCTTCAAGAATCACGTGGACTTCGATTACAATGCACACAACGACAAGGCAGAGCTTATCGTCTCCGGCAAGGCGAGTGTCGTACTGAGTCCTATCCTACAGCAAATGCTGGGTTTCGATCTACGGACGTTTGCTGGTCCCACCGCCCACCAAGGCGAGATCCCGATGGATATGAAGTCGGGTATGTACGGACTCTACGTCTACTCGGACGTGGTGGACAACCACATCGTGGGCGATATCAACACACCTCTGTTACGGGTGGTGCCCATTAAAAGTTGTATGGAGATCAAGTCACCCACAGTTTCACCCACATGCTCTACCTGCCCGTACGACAAACCCACATCAACACGATGACGGTGGATATAAGAGATGACACGGGACGACCGGTGGCATTCGAACGCGGGAAAGTGGTGCTGACACTTCATTTTCGACAAGCACGTGCTCCTCACTTTGTATAATGAAGGTGCCTTACGAGTGCGATGCACGCAGCTATATGGACTATTATGCCCAACAGGCCGGGGGTGGCTTTCCGGTTTTTAGTGGTGCACGCATGCAACGTGGCCATGGACTGGGGAACATACTCGGGAGCATCGTCAAAACGTTCCTGCCCTTGGTGACGCGTGGGGTGAAAGCAATCGACAAACAAGCGGTACGCAGTGGACTGCAAGTGGCCGGTGATGTCTTGGGGGGTACGGCACCCAAAGAAGCCTTGAAACGGCGGGCCAAAGAAGCGGGAGGCGTCTTGGTGGCCAAAGCACAACGCACCGTAGGGAATAAAAGACCTGCACCACCGAGGCCACGCACCAGTCGACGACCGACCCAGCGACGACGTACATGGAAGACCCGGGATATCTTTTCCTAAAATATGTCCTTGATCCACGCCGAGTCCTGCCCCTCCACCAACAGTGAATTTGATTTGTGGACCGTCCCGCCCACACAGACTAGTGCTGAACAAGGATTATGGGTGGAGCATCGCCCGCTGTCCAGCATCAACGCAACAGGGCCCATCGAGTTCACCATCAGTAATGCGGATACGACCTATGTGGATTTAGCCCATACATATTTGTATGTGAAAGCCAAGATCGTCAATGGAGATGGCACCAGAATCGCCGACCAAGCAACGGTGGGCCCGACGAATCTCTGGCTGCACTCGATGTTTCAACAGGTGGATATATTTCTCAGCGACAAACTCATCAGTGACTCGACCAACACGTACCCCTATCGAGCCTACATCGAGCCGCTGTTGTCGCATGGGCGA
>JAVTVY010003812.1:0-39782 GCA_036873755.1 Hanleya hanleyi | reverse complement strand
AGAGAATTTTAATTTTCATGAAGGAAGAAAAATGTGAAGAAAGTGATGAAGTAAACCTTTGTTCTGGAGTTAATGAACAAGTCCAGGCAAATACTAAATCCTCGCAGAGGGTTTACCTGGACATTTTTGTTGATTCGAATGAGTTCTTGAGTCGATGCCTCTATTATACAATCTCGTACATTTCATCCCCCACGCTTGTTTTGAATTACATGTAGCATGTCGGTATCCCAAGCCTGCTATTTTGCTTTGATTTAGGATGTCTATTTCATCCCTACATCAAAGCAGTTCGGCCCATGATGAAATCCAAACCAGTCACATCTCATTGATTGATTTGATTATGGGGAAACCCCTTGACCTATTTATATCCAGAACTAGTATGGGTAACTAACCAAGCCAATGTATCGATCCTAACAGATCGATTGATACACTGGCTCGCGAGGATGTTAATAAACAGGTTCCCCGCGTTAAATTAGTAATGTACCGTTTTTATTTCACAAAAGTTTAACTAAATGTAACATGTATCAAATATGGGAGACAACTCCACAGGACAAATGCCATATACATGTAGGGGAGACAACTCTGAATATTCCAACCTAACATATATAGTCGGCTATTAAACTTGATTCAGTTTTGGGGGACTGGAACCTTGACCTTTGACAAATTTATCTCAAAGTGAATATGGCTTCTCTTTGCCATGCGAGTAAGGTATACTCAAAGTTTGGTACCAATCCATACATGTACCTTGAAACTAGAGATATCGCCTGGACAACAAATGTTAAAGTATTAATGGACAGAACACAACATCGCATTACACGACCTCGTCTTCGACAGGCATATGAAAATGTGACTTTTAATGATTTCTTGATTTTGGGGTCACAGTGACCTTGACCATGTCCCTCTAATGTATCTACTGGCACAAAAAAAAGTTACTTATACTGATTTCCTGATTTTGACCTTAACTTGACCTAAATTTTGGTACACGACACATCGTCTTCCCTCAATGTATCAATGGACACAAAAGATCATGATTTTTATCAATTTCATGATTTTGGGGATCACAGTGACCTCAACCTTCGGCCTTGACCTACTTTTTGGTACGTGATGCCTCATGTCCCTCCAATGTATCTACTGACACAAAAAAAAGAGTAATTTTTTTAAGATTTCTTGATCCTGGGGCCACAGTGACCTTGACAATTGACCTTGACCTAAATTTTTGTCCATGAGAAATCTTCTCTCCTTAATATATCAATGGATACAAAAAATCGTGATTTTTAACAATTTCATGATTTGGGGATCACAGTGGCCTTGACCTTTGACCTTGACCTACATTTTGGTATGTGACACATCGTGTCCCCCTAATGTATCGACTGACACAAAAAACCCAGTTATTTTTACTAATTTCCTGATTTTGGGGTCACAGTGACCTTTGACCTTGACCTAATTTTTGGTATGCGACACTTTGTATCCCCCTATTGAATCTACTCACATAAAAATAGAAATTTTTACTGATTTCCTGATTTTTCGGTCACACTGACCTTTGACCTCTGACCTTGACCTACATTTGGTATGCAACACATCGTTCCCCCCTAGGGCATCCATTCACCAAAAATTAGAACTGTAGATAGAAAACTGTCAATGATCAATGATTTCCTGATTTTTAGGCAACAGTGACCTCTGACCTCTGACATCGACCTCAATTTCGGTGTGCGACACATCGTCTCCACCTGGTGTATCCACCCACAAAACAGATATGGACCGGACACGAACACTTCAGTGATTTCCTGTTTTTCAGGCCAGTGACCTTTGACCTCTGACCTTCATTTTGGTATGCGACACATCGTCTCCCCGTAGGGTATCCACTCACCAAAAATTGGAACTGTAGATAGAAAACTGTTCCAGATATAGACCGGACACGAGGGACGGACAGACGGACGAGAACCGCCATCACATAATACGTCCGCCTTTTGGCGGGCGTATAAAAAATAGACATAATTTGTGAATGAGTGAAGGGATTACATGTAGACCTGAAAAATTGAATAGACGTGTTTTGATGGTTTTCATTTCTCCCTGGCTTGCAGTCTTTTTGACATTCATTGTCGAGCAAAGTCAATAGCAGCAGCCCTAATCTTTGTATGCACAGAGAGCAGTCAACGTCACTGAAGAAAACTAACTTTACAACCATATAGAAAATGCAAGCCAAATGTGAGAGAAAGCAAGCCAATCCATGGGAGTTAGCTCTACAGTACCCATGCCTACAGCTTACACGAAATTCCAGTATTTTAAACTGTTTGTACAGTCGTTTCTTGATCTGTTCCTTCATATCAGTATATTCTTTGTGCAAAAAAAATTAATGAAGAAATGCCCAGACTGGTATAGGCATTCAGTGCTGTTTCAGAAGAGTTGTTTGATGATGGCACAGACACTTGGCAGGATTGCACTAACAGTCATCACCCCTCCCTGGTAATATAGGAGGATCTATAAATATTCGGCTGTTCCAATCTATGAAGAAAATATTGATATTCATGTCCTCTTCCCTCCTAAAATATGAACAGCTTTCAGAATTGCAGATGATCTTCACTTTTATAAGCAGATCTTCTGAAATTTGAACTGTCGAAAACATGGAATAAAGGCAACATTTTTGTCAGATGAGTGGAGTCGGAAAGTACAACAGCTGAGAAGACTTTCGCAAATCCAGGGCCCTTACTTCTCTTGACTATTCTCTTGACAAAATTGTGACAGTAAATTTCTTTAATGATTATTGAGATCTGGTCCATAAAACCAATTTATATGCAGTCAAATGCAGTCTCAAATGTGAAGATATGTAATGTAAATGAATATATGGATGGAGCTTACACACTAAATTCAAATATTACAGTTTTCACTCACTGGAGCTTGAACCTATTTAACACAATTTTCCAGCAAATGTTCCAAATTTCTATACCCAAAAATGGCAGTATACATGTATATAAGAGCTACAGAGTATATTTTCTTTATGAAGTAACTTACAGTTTATTTTCTGGAGTTAATTATCACTCTTATGAAAACAGCAGTCACCTATCTCTCCTCTGGGGATCTGTACGGTGAAGTTAATGGCGGACTGGACACAAACGGCACGGTCTATCTTAGTAAAGTGTGGTGTCCAGAATTTTTTTTAAAGCAGTCGCTGGACACAGGGTTCTTGGTGAGTCGACTCATTCTTAGCGATGAATTCCAGAAATGGTCTGAATGAAATGTTCTCCCAATCTGCTGTCCACTGCAGGGAATACCTTTCCAAGGCATCGGACTCAGCAAACGCTGTTAGAAAGGCCATCTGTAATATACTGCCTCTATGCTTGCTGGTTCGAATGGTTTGAACAGAGGTCATAGTAAGGCACTGTGAGCGACATCCAAATCCCATCTGCGCAATGACAAGCATGTGCGGTGAGATAGCAGTGGTCTCACTCCGCATTTTCATATTTTTGGCTAGTGGGATTCCCCAGAACAATGCATGATGGGGTTTTTCCCCTGCTGATGTTAAGGATGTCCGCTGCTGGTAAATCAAAGTAATTAACTTTTTGAATTATGTGTGTTGTTGCATTCATAATATGAGGAAAAACAAAGAAAAAAATATATGTTGGTGTGCATTTATTTAGCTGTAGACAACATTTTGGACTGACCCATGCTCCATTTGATAACCCAGAAAACATAGAGAATAGCCCTAGTTTTGAAGCACATTCATGAAAAATTCATATAATTAGTATTTAACTTTTTCTTATATTCTAACTGTTTGCAGATAATCACAATGTCAACTAGGCATTGTTGGTACAATGACACGGTCTTTCCATGACGGTCCTCCAAATGTATCCTTTCGTTGAAAATTAAGTTCACGTCATGTTGCATAGGTGATATCGATATAATGATAACAGAACACCCTTCGTTTAATTAACAATATACATAATGCATCATGGGCTTACAGAGGGTTCATCATGGTTCACAGCTCCTTTCATCACTTAAAACGACGTTCATTTAATTACAATCGCGGGGTGACTCGGTTGGTACAGTCGAAACTCCTGAAAGCTTTAACTTGTGTGTCGGGTTACATACAGGTCTTCACGCCTTGTCAATGGAGAACCAATTAATACCTCTTTGAAACCGATCTGGCGTTATACAATTAGATGGATGAAATCAATTACTACTTAATATCGAAAGCGTTTAACCTGACGGGTGATAGGCAAATAGCATGCACGAAGTGGGGAGAATGTTTTTTTGTCTTATCGCTAAACCTCTGTCTACGCTGTATTATGGTATAGAGTCATTGTCGACGAAAGAACTCATTATTGGAAGTGACAGGCAACAAATTAGAAGTCCGTACCTATTGCGGTTCAAGAGTTATAGCGTTTCCAAAATGATGAGCCAGCTCCGTCATGTAACACAACATTTATTTAATTGCGAACTCCGGATGCCTCGAGTGTTACAGCCGAATCGCTATAGCGAAATTGACAACTCCCATTGAATAGATGAAATGAACATGTGACCATTTAACGGCCTAATAGTTCGGGAAAATTGTTTTTTTAATATCTCTAAACCTATCAAAGCTATATTCTTGAAATTTCATAGGCAAATACATATATATATTTCCTCAATCGTGCCTAAAAATAGTGATGATTGGATGCATAATTTTCGCAAAATTTGAATAAATTCAAAATTTCAGAAATGGCTAATTATCTCTACTGATGTTCTGCTACCTCATGTAATGACCTACATTCATGTGCAAATTTCAAGTTAGAATTCCTAACAGTTTTCAAGTTATGGAGCTGTAGTCTGAAAACTGTCGGGGGCCATATCTGAAAAACCAGGGTCACGGTCAGGTTGAAAATTCAGTGACGTCATACCTGTATCATGAGAAAAATGCGAACAATGTTTTTGACATTGTGCGATATTCAAGGTCAAGGTCACATCGGATCGTTTTATAAATAGCGCCAAAAGAATGACAATATTGTGCCCACTATTGTTTCATTGTTTTGTAACTGTCAGTGCGTTAGTTTTTCAGAAAATGGAAGCTGTATTTTCGATATTTGGATGCTTACGACTTCAAAGGTGAAGGTCAAGGCCGAGTTCTGAGACAAGTGGTGACCTTGTGACATGATGTAGGTCATGTGACCTTATTTCTAGGCTGATCGCATAAGCCGTTCAAGATTTCACCACCAAACTTTGCACTCATATAGAGACGCTCCTGGAGGTCAAAGGTCAAATTTAAGGTCACATTCTTTTCGGTCATTAAAGTGTTCATTAATAGTAGGAGTATCAATCCCGTAGCTTATTTCCTTATAAAATACCGGGTTTTGAAAAACAGTAACAGGGAGATAACTACTTTTTCTTGTTACGTAACAATTCAAAAATATAACTACAGCATGGCCATATGTACCACTTACGAACCATCAACTTTCTTTTAGATATGTTCTTTAGTTTTGGCTGTACACAGCCCACACGAAAAACAGCACCAGGGGAGAGAACTCTAAAACCGCTTCCGTGACCTACTTATTTTATTGGTTATTTTGTTGGGTGTATCTGCAAACTTTCACATTTAAAATTTCAGCTGCATCGCCTTATGCGTTTGGTCAATATTCGCAAAATGGTGTTTTTATCAAAAAAGCCCATAGCTTAATAGGTCAAGGTCAAAATTGAATACTTGTACCAGAACGTACAGCCTCGTATCTACAAAGGTGCCAAATATCTAAGCTGTATATCAAGCCGTTTAGCCGCTATTTCAAAAGTAGAATAATAATAATAATAATAATCCGTAGAATAACAAAAGGTCTTTCCATTTGTAATGGAAAGACCTAATGAAAATTTATCAAATTGGATGGATGTTGCTGTGCAAAATTCTCAGCTAGAAGGCTTTTGAAGGAAATCCCTACCTCTTAACCTAGGAAAGGGAGATAACCCAATAGGAACTGAACAAGAGCCCAAGGGGCTTCAATATACACCCGTATATCTGGAATTACATTGGTCCAAATTTCAAGGTTGTTTAATACAGGGTTCCTGCACATAAATGCAGATTGAATTCCATGACTTTCCATGACCTTTTATGGACAAATTCCATGACTTTTCCATGACCTATCAGGAATTCTCTATGGATTACATTGGCCCAAGTAAATCTTGCTGCTCTAAAACAACCCATGATGCAATGCATAACATTGACAGCCCTTCTCAGATGTTTATATTAGAAAAGGCAGTGACCAATGACATGCATGGAAGTTTGTTTCAGGGCAGCAAGGTTGACTTGGGCTGGAACGGCCACTCTTGTCATTTTCTTCACAACTGGCTGTATGGTCCTCCTAAACACAGATAATGTCATCGTTCATTGTTGGTTCATGATTTGACTGGCCATGTGCTTTCGACGGCAGTCTCGCCCATTTTCAAAAAAACTTTGCAGCTGGCCTTGCAAGGATTTTTACCACGTTTGAACCATCATCAATATTTGCATTGCACAGCAATGATGAGAGTTATGGGGAATTTCAATATCATAGTTATCTCCCCTGATGCACACTTGATCGCATCTGCAGACCACATGCGGAATTCCATGAATTGAACATTCACTGCAGGCCAGAATATTTCACGGTAACGATCGTTCCGTTTCCGTGTCGCTTCCGTCAAAGAAAAAACACGGAACCGATTTAGCGTTTCCCACTATTATGCTCCGAATAAACGTGATGTGCTTATGGTAGTTTCTTTACTCACTATATTTGTTTCATAATGACCGAAAAAGGTATTTCAATGAGTATAAATTCACTGTTTTATATCGTTAACCTTCCTCTGAGGTCGAGAACGTTGTTGTTGTTGTTGGAACCTCGTGCTGTCGAGGAGGTCGGGATTTCCTCAATCGCATGCGGACCAATGAAAGTGCTAGCTTGTCTTGTGCGCGTCATCAGTTTATGACCTCCCGCCCCGGGAATCTCCCTGGTCTGGCGCATGCATGGTGAACGTGCAGTCAACGTTGTTGGAAATGTCGAAGTTTCACACGCATTCATAGTACAATTCTGTTGCTCCTTGTGTTTGACTGCATGGGGAATGTCAGAAGCTACGAAACGAAAGGGGGGAATTGGTTTCCTAAAAACAGTTAGGAAGTGGTCATTCAGTGTTGACTTCGACCCAGTAACTGATGATAATCGAAACATTTCAATTCTGCACTGCAAAGTGTGCACGGCACATTGTCAAGCAAAAAACGACAAGACTGGTGGCCCCACATTGAGTTCAATTTTGAACTATGTTGACAGAATCACTTACGAACCCCTGTGAAGTAAATATATTTTAATTCTTCAAATACCTTACAGCCAATTCAGCAAGCTTGAACAATGATCACAATTTTATAAAAGACAAATGGTAAATGAAAAGAACAATTTAAACAACATTTTGTGACATTTGAAAAAAAAGGTTCCCATACAATTATTTCACGGAACCTAATGTTAGTTTCCGGAGGGTTCCCATAGATAGAATAGACGGAACCGAAAAAAAGTTTCCGACCGTTCACGAAATATTCTGGCCTGCACTGGTCCAGGAAAATCACCTTTTCAGTGAAAAAAAATCCAGAGAAATATTGATCTGGTGGACATTCTCAAGTTCCATTTAATTTTTTCATGACCTCCCACCAAAATTCAATGACCAGACAATTTTTCAATTTTCAAATTCCATGACTTTCCAGGATTTTCCATGACCATGGGAACCCTGTAATAACCTTGCTTCTAATTGGTAGCTAGCAATCCAGAGATGGGTTTATATTTTGTGCTTATGAGAATGTAACACACATCTTATATTGAATGATCAACTAAAATGAGACTGCTTAACTCTTGGTAAAGAGCCGAGAGCTCATATATCCCACAATGAAATCGACAATAGTCAAACACAAGAAAATAGTAGTTTTCCTGCAAATGGATTTTTTTCAGACGAGAGAATTTTTCATGAAGGAAGAAAGGAAGAAGAAAGTGATGAAGACAGTAAACCTTTGTTCTTGAGTTAATAAACAGGTATGAAGTTCATAAAGGACCCCTCTCCCCATTAAATTAGTAAATGTATGGTTTTTATTTCACAACAGTTTAACTAAATGTAGCTGTTTCAAACATGGGAGACAACTCCACAGGACCAATGCCATATACATGTAGGGGAGAGAACTCTGAATATTCCAACCTAACACATACAGTCAGTTAAACTTGATTCAGTTTTGGGGAACAGTGACCTTGACCTTTGACAAATTGATCTCAAAATGTAATTGGTAGCAAAAAGCCCATAGCTTAATTTGCCATGCGAGTAAGGTATACTCAAAGTTTGGTACCAATCCATACCTTGAAACTAGAGATATCACATGGACAAGAATGTTAATGGATGAATGGACTGAACGCAACATCGCATTACACAACCTCGTCTTCGACAGGCATATGAATATGTAGGTCACAGTGACCTTGACCTACATTTTTGTACACGACACATCGTCTTCCCTCCGTGTATCAATGGACACCAAAAAATCATGATTTTGATGAATTTCAAGATTTTGGCGTCGCAGTGACCTTGACACTCGGCCTTGACCTACATTTTGGTATGTGACAGATCATGTTCCCCTAATGTATCTACTGACAAAAAAAAAGTAATTTTCAAAGATTTCCTGATTCTGGAGTCACAGTGACCTTGACTATTAACCTTGATCTAAATTTTGGTACATGACAAACCGTCTCCCCGTAATTTCTCAATGGACACAAAAAATCATGATTTTTAACCATTTCACGATTTTGGGGTCACAGTGACATTGACCTACATTTTGGTATGTGACACATCGTGTCCCCCTAACTATCTACTGACACGAAAAAAGTTATTTTGAATAATTTCCTGATTTTGGGGTCACAGTGACCTTTGACCTGATCTAATTTTTGGTATGCGACACTTCATTTTCCTCTATTGAATCCACTCACAAAAAATTAGTAATTTTTAATGATTTCCTGATTTTTAGGTCATACTGACTTTTGACCTTGATTCTGAGGTCAGTGACCTTGACCTACATTTTGGTAGGTGATGCATCGTGTCCCCCTAATGTATCTATGACACAAAAAAATGTTCTTTTTAACAATTTCCTGATTTTTGGGTTCAGTGACCTTTGACCTTGAACTATATTTTGGTATGAGACACTTTAGTCCCCCCTATTGAAGCCACTCACAAAAAATTCTGTTTTTTTAATGATTTTCTGATTTTTCAGTCACACTGACCTTTGACGTCTTGACCTCGACCTACATTTGGTATGCAACACATCATTCCCCCCTAGGGCATTCACTCACCAATGAAAGTACTGATGTCTGGATCGCCAATAAGGCCTTTCGTTTTTTATTTGTTGGTTCTCGGATCTGCCGACTCACTTTTTCCGAAAAGTGGAAAAAAAAAAAATCAAGATGTTGTCCTTTTTTATTCCCGCCGACGTAAAAATTTGCTACTGACCTTATTTTTATATCCTCTGATAAAAAAAAATCACAATTCTCGACAGGATGACTCAGTGGGAAGGCTGAGGTATACGAAAATATATACACTGTCGAAGAGTGAAACTTTAGACATCGCACATCCATCTTGGACCTTTCTCCGTTTATAAAAATATCAAGGGAGATAATTCTGCAAAGCGGTTTGTGGCGCGCTCTCTGGACAAAATGACGGGAATGGCGGACAGATTTTACATCTGTCTCGTCGTAAAGAAAGAGGCGGAAGTCAAGACTAGATCTTTTCAGCAATAAACGAGCGGCAGCGATACTGTTGGCATGGTTGGGGACATCGTCTGCAAATTTATTACGTCGGCTGACATGGTTTTCTCCGTGAAGTCGTCAAAACTTGACGATGGTGCCGTCACTGAATGTGACCTGTCTACCCGATGTCAGTGTTGCACTCTTTCCGGAGTAAAATCCTTCAAGTTATCCTATCTGACAACGACACCAGGTCGAGGCGAGCTGTTCCATTATGATGGATATGGCGAAGAGAAGAGATGCCCTCCCGAATGAAAGGTCACTATCTTCATACAGTCGCTTTTCGTAACCCCAATATAGGGGCCTATATTTCATTATTTAAGGGCCATGTTGTTGTTGCCGAATCTTGATTTAAGGGCCATGTTGTTGATGCCGAACTATGTATTTTTCACAGCCGAAAGGACGTCCATTTTTATAAATAAAATGTTTGAAACTTTTGTACAATTAGCCAATGGGAAAAGTATTGTTTAACTCTCAGTAAATACAGATTCGTGCAGATACAACATGCTACCAATTATGACCCTTGGACCAATAATTATTTACAAGTTCAGAAACTCTGGTCAATACTAAATACAACTTCAAGGATGTTCAAAAAAGACAGGAAAACCAGAGGAGTCTCGTCTTGTCAAACCACTTTGAAGACATCCATATCCTTTCATTGAACATACCACAAAGTGCATATATTTTTTTTCTGTGGCTTCTACATGATATTGTACATGTGCACTCATAGTGTTACAACTGTACTCGGCTGTATTGAAGTTATTACACTATGAGTGCAATAAGCCTTTTCGCGGTTACAAGAATCAGGGGTGATGACGGCCCTTTTTCTATGCTATAAAGAGATCATTTATCTCTCAAAATATGCAAGACTGAAAAATTAACATGCTTCCTAGTTTATTTTACGTTGATTTCTCGAGTTTCATAACAATTTACCCAGTAGGGTTGGTAAAATCACCAGCAGATCAGTCCATACACTGGGCTTCTTGTGTTAATCTAGCGGCACAGGAAGTGAAAGTATCAACTCTCTGATCCCAGAATGCAGTGCATTTAACATGGTGTTGTTGTAAATTTGTAACCGCGAAAAGGAGTATTTTGTGTGTCTGTGTGGGGTTGGGGGTTTTTTTTTTCCCCTCCTGTCGACCTGGTTTTTTCATCACTCAAATCCGAGAACCAACAAATAAAAAACAAAAGGCCTAATGGATTTAAAGTTTCAAAACGTTTCAGCTGGCATGTTTCAGCTGGCATGTTTCAGCCGATAGCAGATGTATGGATAAATGTGGAGATTTTCTCCAAGTTGTGGACGAGTCTGTTTGGGAAATAACAACTGGAACACAGAGTTTAGTCTTAAAGGAAGTGAATTTGTGAAGGCGGCTCATTTAGAAATATATGCCAGGTCTTCATGGTAGCAAGAAACTATCTACAGTAATATGCTTAAAAGTGGATCGTCTGCGTCAATGTCTTCTACCAGGTTTTGCGAGCAGATTTTCATAATTCATGCAATTCTATTGTGACAAAACGACAAGTACGCGAGGAGACTGGATAGTTTTATTAACTAGTTTTATTAATAGTTCTGTGTAGCACAGATATTTGCAAGAACTGCATGAGTTTGCGTTAAGTCCCCAAGATTACTTATATATGCCTGCATGGTGTTTATAGTAAATTTGTTTGACAACGATAGCGTTGGAGAGACAATTTGTGTGAAAATTCCTGTTGTTGTTGTTGCACGATCATTGCATATATAATTTAGTTTGAAAAAGTTTGAACACCACCAACAACAATACTTTTCGAAATCGGTACCTGACAAATTCTGTTGTTTCCGCTTTCGGAAAGTTTTGTTGTTGTTCAAACTTTTTGAAACTAAATTATATTCGGTGAGCAGAGTCCCCCAGAATACATAAATTTGCACTGGACAGGATCCGGTCAAGTTCACAAGACGAGAAAAATGTAAATACTATTGTTGTTGCTTCGACACATATCTCCTCTGGAAATATATTCCATGCATTATGCGTACACATTAAAATAGTAACGAACGCCGACTTCACAGGAAAGAACGTACAAGGAACAAGATTTGCAACGTCTGCTCGGCGATATACGCAATGATCGTACAGCAACATTAACAGGCATTTTCGCACAAATTGTCTCTCCAACGCTATCGTTGTTAACAAACAAATTACGAACTATAATAGTATAAACACTAGGCATATATATTATAAGTAATCTGACTTACCGCAAACTCAGACAGACGCAAAACCGCAGAGACGGCAAACACCACGAGGTGGGCAGCTTACCATATTACCAGGTCATCAATTACATTTACAACACTCTACCATGTCTACGGTGACAGCACAGCGCTGGCATGAGTTAGCTCAGGCCTTTTGTTTTTTATTTGTTGGTTCTCGGATTTGAGTGATGAAAAAACCAGGTCGACAGGAGGGGAAAAAAAACAACCCCACACAGACACACAAAATACTCCTTTTCGCGGTTACAAATTTACAACAACACCATGTTAAATGCACTGCATTCTGGGATCAGAGAGTTGATACTTTCACTT
Source organism: Hanleya hanleyi (assembly GCA_036873755.1). Classification (NCBI taxonomy): domain Eukaryota; kingdom Metazoa; phylum Mollusca; class Polyplacophora; order Lepidopleurida; family Hanleyidae; genus Hanleya; species Hanleya hanleyi. The sequence continues at coordinate 27,482 of JAVTVY010003812.1, read as the reverse complement.
CCTGTGCCGCTAGATTAACACAAGAAGCCCAGTGTATGGACTGATCTGCTGGTGATTTTACCAACCCTACTGGGTAAATTGTTATGAAACTCGAGAAATCAACGTAAAATAAACTAGGAAGCATGTTAATTTTTCAGTCTTGCATATTTTGAGAGATAAATGATCTCTTTATAGCATAGAAAAAGGGCCGTCATCACCCCTGATTCTTGTAACCGCGAAAAGGCTTATTGCACTCATAGTGTAAATTTAATAACTTCAATACAGCCGAGTATGATGTACAATATCATGTAGAAGCCACAGAAAAAAAATATATGACTTTGTGGTATGTTCAATGAAAGGATATGGATGTCTTCAAAGTGGTTTGACAAGACGAGACTCCTCTGGTTTTCCTGTCTTTTTTGAACATCCTTGAAGTTGTATTTAGTATTGACCAGAGTTTCTAATTATTGGTCCAAGGGTCATAATTGGTGGCATGTTGTATCTGCACGAATCTGTATTTACTGAGAGTTAAACAATACTTTTCCCATTGACTAATTGTACAAAAGTTTCAAACATTTTATTTATAAAAATGGACGTCCTTTCGGCTGTGAAAAATACATAGTTCGGCATCAACAACATGGCCCTTAAATCAAGATTCGGCAACAACAACATGGCCCTTAAATAATAAAATATAGGCCCCTATATTGGGGTTACGAAAAGCGACTGTATGAAGATAGTGACCTTTCATTCGGGAGGGCATCTCTTCTCTTCGCCATATCCATCATAATGGAACAGCTCGCCTCGACCTGGTGTCGTTGTCAGATAGGATAACTTGAAGGATTTTACTCCGGAAAGAGTGCAACACTGACATCGGGTAGACAGGTCACATTCAGTGACGGCACCATCGTCAAGTTTTGACGACTTCACAGAGAAAACCATGTCAGCCGACGTAATAAATTTGCAGACGATGTCCCCAACCATGCCAACAGTATCGCTGCCGCTCGTTTATTGCTGAAAAGATCTATTCTTGACTTCCGCCTCTTACTTTACGACGAGACAGATGTAAAATCTGTCCGCCATTCCCGTCATTTTGCCCAGAGAGCGCGCCACAAACCGCTTTGCAGAATTATCTCCCTTGATATTTTTATAAACGGAGAAAGGTCCAAGATGGATGCGCGATGTCTAAAGTTTCACTCTTCGACAGTGTATATATTTTCGTATACCTCAGCCTTCCCACTGAGTCATCCTGTCGAGAATTGTGATTTTTTTTTATCAGAGGATATAAAAATAAGGTCAGTAGCAAATTTTTGCGTCGGCGGGAATAAAAAAGGACAAAATCTTGATTTTTTCCCCCCCCCACTTTTCGGAAAAAGTGGGTCGGCGGATCCGAGAACCAACAAATAAAAAACGAAAGGCCTCATAGTGGGCGCTGAGAACCGGGTTTGAGTCAATCGCCCGGAACCAGACAATGCAAAGAACAAAAGAAAGTCCATGGATTCAAGCAATCCCTGGGCGAAGAAATGAATATGAAATACTCAAATCCAGATTTCGTTTTATTTCTAGTTAACATGAAACGATTACGACTGTTTTTTTCTTCATTTTCTCAAACACAGTGAAAATCACTGGCGGAGTGATACAGGTTAATACGGGGTCATTGCATTATAGTGCACGTACACATTTTCAGATATTTCGTGAGTGGCAGCATAGTCTGGTCGACACCGCTACGCGGTGCGATCCAGACAAAAATTAGAACGGAGATAGAAAACTGTCAATGATCAATGATTTCCTGATTTTAGGTCACAGTGACCTTGACACTCGGCCTTGACCTACATTTTGGTATGTGACAGATCATGTTCCCCTAATGTATCTACTGACATAAAAAAAAAGTAATTTTCAAAGATTTCCCGATTCCGGAGTCACAGTGACCTTGACTATTAACCTTGACCTAAATTTTGGTACATGACCAACCGTCTCCCCGTAATTTCTCAATGGACACAAAAAATCATGATTTTTAACCATTTCACGATTTTGGGGTCACAGTGACCTTGACCTACATTTTGGTATGTGACACATCGTGTCCCCCTAAGTATCTACTGACACAAAAAAATGTTCTTTTTAACAATTTCCTGATTTTTGGGTTCACAGTGACCTTTGACCTTGAACTATATTTTGGTATGAGACACTTTAGTCCCCTCTATTGAAGCCACTCACAAAAAATTAATTTTTTTTAATGATTTTCTGATTTTTCAGTCACACTGACCTTTGACGTCTGACCTCGACCTACATTTGGTATGCAACACATCATTCCCCTAGGGCATCCACTCACCAAAAATTAGAACTGAGATAGAAAACTGTCAATGATCAATGATTTCCTGATTTTAGGTAACAGTGACCTTTGACCTCAATTTTGGTACGTGACACATCTCCACCTAGCGTATCCACTCATAAAAAATTGCAACTGTGGATAGAAAACATTTACAGATATAGACCGGACACGAACATTTCAGTGATTTCCTGTTTTTTCGGCCAGTGACCTTTGACCTCTGACCTTTTGGCGGGCGTATAAAAACAAGCAAAATGGCTGCCAAAGCCAAAAATCACCAGCGAACATCCTTAATTGTCAAATTGAGATTTTGTTTTCTTTTTAGATTTTGTTATAGAGATTACACTTCAAAGCTTAATTGGTAATAAAAAGCTGAGGAATTTGATGGCTGTACCAAACACAGTTAATCAGATGTAACTCATACTCAACCATATGTCACGAAATCAGAGATTATTACACCCGAAAATAGGCATAACTCCATAAAATAAGGGCCGAGGCGACTAATTTTGTGTAGGCTTCCAGAATACAACTGGATAAATAAGTTTCCAAAAACAGTAGCTGTAATAAGCACAGTCCCACAGATATAACTGGCTATGGAAGCATATAATATCACAAAATCAGAAATTGATAAATTCGAAAAGGGGTATAACAGTAACAGTAAAATATGGGCTGATGGGAGTCCTTTTTGATAGGCATCTGACCTATAACTAGATAAATAAGTTTTCAAAGTTTCTGCCTAAAGTGATTCTGCCTAAAATGCAGTAAGGGACAGACGTACATGATGATGACAATACCCCCCCCCCGAGTCCAAAAAGGCAGAGGGGTAAAAAACCTTATCATTTTCCATACTTTGGACAAAAATTCATATTTCATCTCATCAACAGCAAAGGTACATCCTCTACTCATAATAAACATGTGTACAAAGTTTCAGTCATCCAGTGACAGCTGCAGCAAACTTTTCATGTTTAGGTGTACATTGTGCACTTTTTCTAAACAAATACGAAGCTATGCATCTGAAAACCCCTCCGCTCTGGGGCGACTGTTTACGGTTGAATGACTAAGGACAGTCATGTCTACTCATTCATATTTGGTGCTACAGATCCACAAGGTCTTTAAATGGGTTGTAATTGTTTGGATGCTGAATTTTGAGTCGTAAATTACGTTTAGTGAGATGTGCCAATTTCCAACTTTGTATCATGGGCATCATGGTCTGTGAGTGTAGCATTTCTATCTGGTGGCAGAGGAAATGACGACCCTGATATGTGCCAATGTCTGCATGTCTTCTGATGGATTGAGTTGGGCCGATGTTTATTGTGCTGACGACTTCCTTCGTTCAGACGATTCCATGTGAACGGTGTTTAAACTTTTGAGGAACATATAGGGTCGATATGGAACACAGAGCTTGGTGACTGTGTGTGATAATGTGGACTAGTGAACTTATGACTTGTGACAGACTGAAAATCAGACATTGCTGAATTAACCTGTTATTACAAGTAAGATCATTGATAAAAAGGTAAATATGTATCCTATTTCGGCTTGATTTTTCGTGCACATGCAATTGTTCTACTTAATACATGTATTAAATGCAGGTTTGTGGATAAGTACAGTATATGATTATTGTTCAGACATGTCAAATGCATGTAGAGATCTACATAAAGCATGTACTATATTGTTGCTGTTTTCCCTTGCAATTATGCCAGGAATTGTGTATGCACCTGATGTTGTGTCTGGTGACAATCTTGGTTGCCAGAATCAAGTCAAGTCTCTGACAGCCCAAATTTGTAGAAGGGTCCTGGCGGATTCCATTATAAAGTAGTCCACTAGTCTGTCAAATTGTCTGTCCAACCGAAAAATGACATTAGGCCTTTCGTTTTTTATTTGTTGGTTCTCGGATCCGCCGACCCACTTTTTCCGAAAAGTGGAAAAAAAAAATAATCAAGATTTTGTCCTTTTTTATTCCCGCCGACGTAAAAATTTGCTACTGACCTTATTTTTATATCCTCTGATAAAAAAAAATCACAATTCTCGACAGGATGACTCAGTGGGAAGGCTGAGGTATACGAAAATATATACACTGTCGAAGAGTGAAACTTTAGACATCGCGCATCCATCTTGGACCTTTCTCCGTTTATAAAAATATCAAGGGAGATAATTCTGCAAAGCGGTTTGTGGCGCGTTCTCTGGACAAAATGACGGGAATGGCGGACAGATTTTACATCTGTCTCGTCGTAAAGAAAGAGGCGGAAGTCAAGACTAGATCTTTTCAGCAATAAACGAGCGGCAGCGATACTGTTGGCATGGTTGGGGACATCATCTGCAAATTTATTACGTCGGCTGACATGGTTTTCTCCGTGAAGTCCGTCAAGTTTGACGATGGTGCCGTCACTGAATGTGACCTGTCTACCCGATGTCAGTGTTGCACTCTTTCCGGAGTAAAATCCTTCAAGTTATCCTATCTGACAACGACACCAGGTCGAGGCGAGCTGTTCCATTATGATGGATATGGCGAAGAGAAGAGATGCCCTCCCGAATGAAAGGTCACTATCTTCATACAGTCGCTTTTCGTAACCCCAATATAGGGGCCTATATTTCATTATTTAAGGGCCATGTTGTTGTTGCCGAATCTTGATTTAAGGGCCATGTTGTTGATGCCGAACTATGTATTTTTCACAGCCGAAAGGACGTCCATTTTTATAAATAAAATGTTTGAAACTTTTGTACAATTAGTCAATGGGAAAAGTATTGTTTAACTCTCAGTAAATACAGATTCGTGCAGACACAACATGCCACCAATTATGACCCTTGGACCAATAATTATTTACAAGTTCAGAAACTCTGGTCAATACTAAATACAACTTCAAGGATGTTCAAAAAAGACAGGAAAACCAGAGGAGTCTCGTCTTGTCAAACCACTTTGAAGACATCCATATCCTTTCATTGAACATACCACAAAGTGCATATATTTTTTTTCTGTGGCTTCTACATGATATTGTACATCATACTCGGCTGTATTGAAGTTATTACACTATGAGTGCAATAAGCCTTTTCGCGGTTACAAGAATCAGGGGTGATGACGGCCCTTTTTCTATGCTATAAAGAGATCATTTATCTCTCAAAATATGCAAGACTGAAAAATTAACATGCTTCCTAGTTTATTTTACGTTGATTTCTCGAGTTTCATAACAATTTACCCAGTAGGGTTGGTAAAATCACCAGCAGATCAGTCCATACGCTGGGCTTCTTGTGTTAATCTAGCGGCACAGGAAGTGAAAGTATCAACTCTCTGATCCCAGAATGCAGTGCATTTAACATGGTGGTGTTGTAAATTTGTAACCGCGAAAAGGAGTATTTTGTGTGTCTGTGTGGGGGTTTGTTTGTTTTTTTTCCCCCTCCTGTCGACCTGGTTTTTTCATCACTCAAATCCGAGAACCAACAAATAAAAAACAAAAGGCCTTAGCAACTTTAAAAGTAAAAAAAAAAGAAAAAGAAAAAAAAAGTCTGTGACATGTAATGTTTGCTAAGCCAACCAGGTTGTGTAATATAAGCATATGTGAATATAAACAGTTTTACCTTGTACATTTCCTATCTGCATTATAATAGAGAGACAGAAATGTAAATGTTGCTAATGTCATTTGTTCTAATGTCATTTGTCTGTCAAACTTTTTTTTAAATATTCACCACAAATCAAATGTCAATTAAATTATTCAAGAAAAGGTTTACAATGGCACTAGCCTGACCTTATTAAGATATATGTACCATTGCCAGTGTATTAAATACAAATACATGGATACTATGGGTGTTTGAAAAATGTTGCTAATGTCATTTCTGTCAAACTTCCTTGACAGACATGACATTAGCAAAATTTTGAAAAGGCCCTGTATCACAGCATGGGTGATGTCCTACACGGACATTGGTACAGATACATATTATGATTGGCCTAATTCCACTGAGCATATGCAATTGCTTGTCTAACAAGAAATTTCTTGTAATTATACAAAATAGATTTTGAGGCAAAAATGACATTAGCAACACAAATGTTGCTAATGTCATTTGCGTTTTGTCCCGCCAAATTAAAAACTGTACAAATAATTCATAGGGGCACCTGTTTATTTTCATCCTATGCAAATCGTTGCTATGTTTTGAATAGTAAAGTACAGGGCACATTGTTTGTTTATGATATTTTTGAATTTATAGGTGTTGCTAATGTCATGGTCTGTCAATGACAGACGGAAATGGGAGTTAGTGGCCTAGTTTATTTGAGAATCTGCCTCCTGTCAGTTATATACTTCTGAAAACTGGTATCCCTGGCATCTTTGTGTGTACCAGGTCTGGTCATAAAGACAGGGTGGTTTCTTCAGTTTTTCCATTGTTCCAAAATAAATACCAGATGTTTTTGGTCAAGGCTGAACTTTGAGCTGATAGGAGCTAACTGGGCACTCCATTAATTTGTCACTATAATACAACAGAGCCAGCCTTCCAACACCATGGATGGCTAGGTAATTTATGATGTGTTGAGAGAGAGTCCAGTGAGCTTTTATTACTGCAAGCAACATTCTCTTCTCAATAGATCCCAAACTTTGACATTACTGTACCTTATCCAAACTGGTAATTCCATAAGGGAGCAGGACACTTCACCCCCAGGACACTTCACCCCCCCCCGCCCTCGCCCCCACAAGAAGTGAATTAGGAGTCTACATGATTAAAAGTTCAGATTGTATGATTTCTTTTTTCTTTGTGTGTAGTCATCACCATAACTGTTTGACAAATATGTCGTGGATGAACAGACTGCTGCGATAAGGAGTCTGATCAGGTCCACAAAGTACATTTTACTGTCTTTCTGCAAATAGTGCTATAGTATATTTTATTCCTGTGAAAGAAATACAATGTATATGTATGATATGCCAAAGAATGGCCCCCCGAGTGAATAGAAAGAAAAAATGGATTAAAAAAAAAAGATTATGTTGCTATAGCATATGAATTATCCGAATGAGTTCATATTCTACAGGCTTCTGACTCTGTTTTGCAGATATCTTGCTCACATATCATATGTTTGGACAGACGGACATACTTTATGATGACAATATCACTAGACCATAATTGGCCAAGGGGTAAAACCTGGTTTTGTAATTCACTGAATCTCTTGATATATCGAAGAAGTATACCAACTTTCATATTGAAAATTTGAAAGGTATCAGAGATATGGATCATTATCAATTTTGCATAAATTAAAGATGGCCACCAAGGTTTTCGGTCAATCAGGTCCCTATTCAAAGTATCTGGATGTATCGATGATGTATACCAACTTTCATATAAAACAATTGAATGGTAACAGAGATATGTATCATTATCGATTCCGCATAAATTAAAGATGGCCTCCAGGTTTTCCAGCTAATCAGAAAAGCCGGTTCGGTACAGAGGCAATTGCGTTAATGTTTACACTCGTTTCGTTCGGTTCGGTTTCGGTTATTAAAATATGACCGCAAAATTTTTAAACCGGAACGAAGTTTGAACGAATTATGACCGGATTATGAACGGAGTTTGACCGAAACGAAATAACCGAAATGAAATGAACAGAACGGAGTGAGCGAAGTTTGGACTGCCCCTGCGGCAGTTTAATCGACCGTACATGTTTGCCTGTGAATAAAGTTGGATGACTGACAGAATGACTCAGAAACCCTTATACATGTTATAGTTAAATGATGTTTACAAAATGTACTGATTGTAATTTGTATAGATAAAGGAATGTGAAGCATGTCTTTCTTTACTCTACTCTCGCGGTGAAAAGACCCACATGGTCCGACTCGGGAAAGAAATGACCTCTGAAAAAATGTTCTCCGCCTACCGGTACTCTGAACTGCTTGGCCTAGAACAAAAAACATGTACTTATTTCCCTAGCTGGAATCAGTGAGGCTTATAACACGTTCAATTGTCATCTAAACAAGGAAATAAGAGTCCCCCCTGCAGTTTCTGGAAATAGAAATTGGAATCGACATCTTCAACTGTGCGAACTTTGACCCTGCAGAGCTAATCCCCTGAAAACAGCCGCATCACGCAGGGCTTTGGTAGTCCTACCCGTGCGGTAATTTTGAAGTGTGATCACCTATGGTCTACCGAATTTGTGATTACAGATGAATTGATTTTCAAAATACTATAATAACAACTAATGACTTGTTGTCCCAAGATTCTGTGTTGTATTGTAATCTGTTATGGTCTGTGTCTTTTGTTTGTAACCTTGGCTGTACAACACAATAATAGTAACACTTTAAATTAAGCCTCAAATTAACAAAAAATGAATCCCGTATTGCGAGACGTGAGAAAATATAAAATACCACATATCTTGAAATGAAGTCTTTAGTACTTCTATTTATATCTCCCTCTGCTCTCTCATTGTTATTTATTATTTAATTATTTATTTTGATATCCAGAGCTGCAAAATATTGTAACCGGGGAAAGGTCACGGAATTTGCTAGCTCAAGAAGTTGACAAACACTTGGATCTCTTTTCCAACATTTACTGGGGAATTCACACATGTATTCTGATAGGAATCCGGGACCACATTGCCCTCACTTGGTTAACTCTTTGCTACTTGCTGATAGTCTCGTTTGTCAGCCTTGTATGTTCGGATAAATGCATGCGAGAGGATTTTGTTATAGACAGTCTTTTTTTGAAGCAATATATTTGCATGTAGCTTGATTGAAACCCCGCTAAATATATATATTTTCAGAAAGCCCATACTTTAATTAATCTGTCCTTCAAAATATCTGCCCATTTGTGTCTAAAATAAAACCAGACCAGGCGAGAAAATGAAATAAACAAAAAAAAAATCTCTGATTTCGACAACATTACCGTGAGTGTATGTCCCAGCCAAATGATAGTTTCCATAAAAAATCTCTTCACGATTCGCCCAATTCAACCGGACGATCGTGCTAAAATACCAGTGCATCGTCCGTGTGGGTTTTAATCCGACATATAAATCCGAGAAACCCTTTATTTCCATTGTAAATCCAACAGTCGGCTCGCTAAAGTTTCAACGAAGCCATTTTCTTTGGCGAGAAATTCAACCGGCACACGCAGACAAGGCGGCCGGCCAATCGCTGCCATTGTCTCACACGTCTCAACTAATCGGGCTTCGCGATACTAACAGAGCCCGATCGAGGTCAATTTGGTCACGCTATCAAAGAATGATCACATCTCTATCCAATCAAATCCTTCGTTATTCAAGCCTATCCAATCAAATCACTCGTCACAGGTCGAAAGACCCGGAAATGACCTTTAAAATGAAACCAATATCTCTAACATTCTACCGCGGGAAATGGGATTTCGATAGCGTTGAAAATGGTCAAAAAACGGCAAATTCTTCGCCGATTTTCTCAATTTTCACCACAAGGAAGGTACGTCTTCAATAAAATAAACTTGTTATACGTTTATTGCATGATTTACAATAAAATTTGAACGTATATTGTCGACTATTTCCTTGTCCAACGATGTGGACTACCGACGACCTCTCACTTGACGAACATTTTACTGTGCGGCGATTTTTTTGCGTGGTGGTGAATTGCAGCCGGTTTCGGCCGTTACGGGTATATATGATGCCGGTCGGTTTTGGCCGGTATAAGTACGAAAGGGATAAAAGCTAACAAAGGAAGACTAGGCAGGTGGGCTCTCGAGCTTCAAGAGTACAATTTCACAATTCAGTACAAGCCAGGAGCTAAAAACGGAAATGCTGATGGGTTGTCTAGAAGACAATATGAAGCAACCACAACTGAAAGTACAGAAGAAACCATTGCGAGTAGTATAGAAACCACATACTTATCCAATACAGAGAATCAGAATGCGCCAATTGAGGCAACTCTAACATATAGGGAACCGAAACATGCTCATTTGGCAACGTTTGTTGTGGCACAAGTCAATACTGAAATTGTAATTTCAAATCCATTTCTGGAGGGCATACAACGTGAGTGTCCTGACTTAAGCCCCGATCTTTGCCTACATAGAAAATGGTGATCTTCCGGATGATCCAAAACAGAGTCGTCGCTTAGTTGCGGAAGCATATCATTATGTGATTGAGGACGGAATTCTGTATCATTTCTTTAATACAAAAAATAAAAAGGCTGCCAATGCTTAGACCAAACAGATAGCTGTTCCTAGACGTAATCGCAGAGACATACTCCAAGCCTATCATGACTCAGTGCTAGGAGGGTGTCACCAAGGGCAAGAAAGAATGTATGCCGCTATAAGATCCAAGTATCACTGGGATAACCTATACACAGATGTGTGTACCTATGTACGTACATGCACGACATGTCAACAAATCAAAACAAATGTTCATGATAAGCCTGCACCACTTAAACCCTTGCCATATGAACGTGCTTTCTCGCGGCTCCATATTGACATACTCGGCCCACTTCCAAAAACTCCGGATGGTTTCAAATATCTGCTCCTTGACTCTTACAGCAAATGGCCAGAATGTTTTCCTATGAAGACCCAGGAAGCCACTGGCACTGAAGTTGCATCCATTTTATACAGAGAAATTCTCACACGTTATGTGTCACCAGACAAATTAGTCAGTGATCGCGGTGCTCAGTTCATGTCCAAACTCCTAGCAGCCATGACAGAACTATTCAACATCAAACATGCTAAAACTAGTTCATATCATCCTGCAACCAATGCCACATGTGAAAGAATGAATCGCGTCATTGAGCAGGGTCTAAAAGCTTACATCAAGGAAGACCAAACTGATTGGCCAGATCATATACCAGGTATTATGATGGCATACCGCATGACCCCAGCCACTCAATCAACTGGCTTATCTCCTTATCAAATGCTGTTTGGTAGACAGATGAGAACACCAATTGATACCTCTCTAATTCCAAAAGAAACACTGTCAAAGGACCATAGAACATACTTGTCAAAAATTCTAGACAATCTGGCTGAGTATAGGAAAATTGCAGATGAAAATTTGAAAAAGGCCCAAACAAAATACAAAACTTATTATGATAGAAGAACAAAGGAACCAACATTCGAGCCAGCACAAAAGGTATGGTTATATTGTACCAAAAAGACTGTGGGCCGATCTCCCAAACTGACAAAAAAGTTGGAAGTACCATATTATGTTGTATTGCTTGGACAAAACTACACATACAAATTACGCAAATGTAGTGACGATAAAGAAGTGAAATCGATGATTCATGCAAACCATCTCAAAAAGTTTCATGACCCAACAGACCGGCCAAACTATGAGCCTGAAGACCTACCACAAACAAATGATGAATTCAATCCAGAAGAAATAGTCAGAAAATGATGAAAACGAGACAAATACCAATGACAAACGGAATAATGTAAGAAAAGAAACAAAAGACCATCATGTGCCAAAAACAAAGTAGCACTTAAGAACAATGAACAGTCAATAACAAGAGTAACACCTAAAACCATTCAACATCCTAAAGGTACCAGTTCAATGCCAAGCTCTAGTACAAATCAAGCTCCCAAATCGGTAACAACACCAAACAAATTCCTAGCGACTGAAATTGACAAAATTCTAGCATCAAAACGTTACAATGGACGAATGTGCTACAGGATTAAATGGGTAGACAAGACTAGAGGCTCCACCTGGGAGCATGATACGAGTCTCCCAGATGAACTGCGTCGACAATATCATGCCGACAAAACATTGTCTGGCAAGAAGAGGCGCAAACCTTTAGGCCAAAATAAGTTTTTCATGAAGAAATCTGAACAAACTGTGGCTTTTGTTAACTCTGATAGAAGTGAGTCAAGGTCCAAACAGCAATCCATGATAGACATGATAGATATTAAAAGTGTAAAAATAGTAGCGATTCAGAAAACCAAGTTCGCTGATGGCATGTATTATGTGAAAGTGTTATACAAAACAAAGGAACAGGTGTATGGCGGGTGTACGGACATTTCCCCCAGTGGACATTTCCCCCAGCGGACATTTCCCCCATGGGTATTTCCCCCAGTGGGCATTTCCCCCAGTGGACATTTCCCCCAGTGGACATTTCCCCCACCCAATATTTTTAGGTTATTTTGAACATAGCTTTTAAATAATTTATCAATAACACAAATTATGTTATACATATTTTTTTCTATATATGGATTTCCACATATGTTTTACGATAAATGAGTCACATAGTGATAAAATATTATACATATACACAGTATTATACAGTCTTATAGCACATTTTAAAACAATATAAATGATGTATACATGAAAAAAGCATAACATTAACTGTTCGTAGGTGGGTGTCATGAAGTCATTTGATGAGAATAAAATTGAACTAAAGTGAAAACTGAGGTGAAAAATAGAACGAAATTATATTGTTTAAAAATACAATTTTATTTTGTGATATGTTTTCTTAAAATGTTAAAATGAATATTATATGTTATGACTGTGATCCATTATATTGTTTAATAATGTGCTATATAATATATAATGTGCTTTCTCGTAAAACTTATTGTAAAATATGTGCTATATTGTTTTAAAATGTGCTATAAGACTGTGTTACTACTATATTGTCGTAAAACATATGTAGAAATCCTTATATCCTTTTTATAGAAAATAAAAAATATATAAAATAATTGTATTTTTTCCAAATTATTTGAAAACTATGTTCAAAATAACCTAAAAATATAGGGTGGGGGAAATGTCCACTGGGGGAAATGTCCACTGGGGGAAATGCCCACTGGGGGAAATGTCCATGGGGGAAATGTCCGCTGGGGGAAATGTCCACTGGGGGAAATGCCCTGGATTCGTATGGCGCAGCCTGGTTCCCACTTGATCGGATACCCCAAAACAAAATGCATCACTTAATTGTACATGTGCGACATGTAATTTATAACCATGAAAAAAAATGGTATAAGAAAGATCCCTTCCATCCTTGTTTAGTTCAACAACGAACTCCAGTGCCACACTCCATCAACGTTTACAAATTCAAGTTTCAAATAGGATCACCAGAATTCAAATGTAGAGATATGTCATATCAATGGAATCCTGTCGAAAATATTGATCTGAATTCGGTGTATGATTTCCTTGATGATTTAGAGAGGCACAATACACATGTTCGATTTGATAGAGGCATATATGCATAGTTTGATATCGGCAAAAGAGGTACCGAAAGAACATAACGCTGCTGAGACAACCACAGGACTGGTCAGAGACTTGTCACCCCTGACAGATTCTGTGATACTCTTAATATGGCTTGACAAACCATATTCGAGTACAAAAGGGAATGTGTAAATAATTAATTGTTGATGTATTGATGTAGTTTCTTATAACTCACACTAACATGACTAACTTATAATATTATTTTGTGAAAGCTCCAAGGATCTTGGGAATGCAGGGTTTCACTATTTACTCTCATGTATGTATACGGATACATGAATATTACCTACATGTACATGTATGTTTATTCTTTCCTAGAAAATAATTCTTTAATATGACTTAAAATTTATGTGAATCATTCATGCTGGCTTAATGTACACTTATGGATTTTCAAAAAAAACAACAAAGTATCGTTTCTCTATTGTGCTCTTCTACTGAAGCACTGGTAGAAAATCAAGTGCTAGGGACAGACTTGTCTTCCCATCAAACTTTTTAGCCAGGGTTTCAAGTGAAACACAACATTACATTTTAAATTTTTGATTTTCAGGCATTTATTATAAAACATAATTTCTTTCTCAATTTAATTCAGTTATTCTCAGTGTTCTTTACAATAGATCACTGGTGTCAGAATAAGTATTACTGACTTGACTAGAGCCTATCTCTCATTACATAGTGATCAGTGTCCTTGTTATGCATTTGGAATATTGTATCTAAACAAGAATATATATGTACATATTCATCAATACAACCCATGTAAATGGTGTAATGATACATGTAGCAAAATTGGAAAAAAAAAAAAAAAAAAAAAAAAATGAAGATTGACTCTTGAATGATACTGAATATCTTTGTGCCTACTCTATGTATACAAATATATCCTAAACATTGCTAACTCGCCGCATTTCACATCTGAGTGTTTCAGCTGTATGGTGTCCACAGACAGAAGTGACCCAAGAAAGCCAAGGGCAAAAGCTCTTCACATTCCAGACAAGTATCAGCAACCTCAGCCACAGTTCAACAATAAGGATCAACATTGCATAGAAACCTTCAACTTTAATCAGCATCACCCAAGAACTTCTAAAATTCCACCTAACATCGATTACCATGACTACCACAGACAATTTATAACAGTTTCGGGACGAAACTTATTCGGGGACGGAGGGAACTATAACAGAGCCATAAGACATGTAAAATGCAATTATATCCCATTGTTATTTAATGTTTGTTTGTTGTGAATTAGCAATATAAGTATAGAGTTAAACTAGAGCTGCGAGCAGCTATGGGTCGGCTTCCGAAATTACGCATGATAGACGCTCTTGACTATCCTGACAGACACTTTGATTATTCAATTCAATTAATACTAATTCTAATTCCTGAGCATGTATTTCGTCACATTCCCCTTCCAAATCCGTTATTGAAAATTCGACAAGTTTGATTGGCTGCTGGCAGCCATTTTCTTTTACGGTGCAACATTTCAAATAGATTTTTGGGAGACCCAGATCCATTGATTATGTGTACCAAGTTTCGTGTTGATTGCTTTATTGGTTCCAGAGTTTAGAAGATTTTTTTCAAAACGGAGTAAATGCAAGAAGGCTTCTGAATGCGCTTTTAAACTACTAAATGTGAGTCAATATACTGTTACCAAACTATCCTCTGCGCATTGGGCCGCAAGGTCAACAGGGCTCGAAATGCGCTTTTATACTACTAAATGTCCGTCAATATACTGTTAATATACCATCCTCTACGCATTGCGCCGCAAGGTCAGTAGGCTCGAAATGCGCTTTTATGCTACTAAATGTGAGTCAATATACTGTTACTATATTATCCTCTGTGCATTGCGCCGCAAGGTCAGTAGGGCTCGAAATGTGCTTTTATACTACTAAATGTGAGTCAATATACTGTTCATATACCACCCTCTACGCATTGCGCCGCAAGGTCAATAGGGCTCCAAATGCGCTTTAATACTACTAAATGTGAGTCAATATAATGTTAATATACCACCATCTGCGCATTACATCGCAAGGTCAATAGGGCTCGAAATGCGCTTTTATACTACTAAATGTGAGTCAATATACTGTTATCAAACTATCCTCTGTGCATTGCGCTGCAAGGTCAATAGGGCTCGAAATGCGCTTTTATACTACTAAAGGTGTCAATATACTGTTACTATACTGTCATCTGCGCATTACACTGCAAGGTCAATAGGGCTCAAAATGCTCTTTTATACTACTAAATGTGAGTCAATAAACTGTTAATATACCATCCTCTGCGCATTCCGTCGCAAGGTCACTAGAGCTCGAAATGCGCTTTTAGACAACTAAATGTGAGTCAATGTACTGTTACTATACTATCCTCTGCACATTGCGCCGCAAGGTCAATAGGGCTCGAAATGCGCTTTTATACTACTAAATGTGAGTCAATATACTGTTAATATACCATATTCATTGCATCGCATTGCATCGCAAGATCACTAGGGCTCGAAATGCGTTTTTATACTACTAAATGTGGCAATATACTGTTACTATACTATCCTCTGCGCATCTCGATGCAAGGTCAATAGGGCTCGAAATAGGGCTCGAAATGCGGTTTTATACTACTAAATGTGAGTGAATATACTGTTAATATACCATACTCATTGCATCGCAAGATCACTAGGGCTCGAAATGCGTTTTTATACTACTAAATGTGTCAATATACTGCTACTATACTATCCTCTGCGCATTGCGCCGCAAGGTCAATAGGGCTCGAAATAGGGCTCGAAATGCGCTTTTATACTACTAAATGTGAGTCAATATACTGTTACTATACTATCCTCTGCGCATTGCACAGCAAGGTCAGTAGGGCTCGGAATGCGCTTTTATGCTACTAAATGTTAGTCAGCATGCTGTTACTATACTATCCTCTGCGCGTTGCGCTGCAATGTCAATAGGTCCCGAAATGCTCCTTTATACTACTAAATGTGAGTCAGCATGCTGTTACTATACTATCCTGTGCGCGTTGCGCCGCAAGGTCAATAAGGCTCGAAATGCCATTTTATACTACTAAATGTGAATCTGGATAGTCTGGGTGGTTAGCGTTTCAATGTCACAAAACTATGTCCGTAATCTGGCAATGCTGCCTAAGCTGTGTTACCATAACGTAAAGCTTACAGGCAGTTTATATTCGTGGAATGTTTCTCGTTGCTCACACAGAAAAAGTACAGCAGAAAAATTAATAAATCCGTGTAAAGTTTGTTACCGAGAATCGCTAAATATTAAAGAGTTACAGCTGGATATAGATGATTATAAGGGCTCGAAATGAGCTTTTATACTACTAAATGTGAGTCAATTGCAAGATACTGTTACTATACTATCCTCTGCGCATTGCACCGCAAGGTCACCAGGACCCGATATGCGCTTTTATGCTACTAAATCAAGATTACTTTTCTATCCTCTGCGCGTTGCACTATAAGGTCAATGGGGCCCGAAATGCGCTTTTATACTACTAAATGTGAGTCAAAATACTGTTACTATACTATCGTCTGCGCATTGCACCTATCGCAACATAAAGATCTGTTTCAGGGTTTAAGAGAGTAGCCCCTTGCAAAATTGGTAAATTTCTCCACAAAATTCAAGATCTGCAATGAAACTGTCGAAAACGCAATGTCAATGAAACTGTGGAAAATGCAATGTCAAAGATGAGTTTGATTGTTCGTCGAAAGACGCAGATGTACATTTTAAATGCACATTAATCATGCATTCTTTAAAATAAAAGTATTTCTCGCTACCAAAGTTGTGAAATAATTATATATGGATATGTGCAGTGTTATTGCGTAATCTGGCAAAATATTGCAAAATGTTACATGAAGTAATCCTGTCAGGCTGGAAATCCCCTATTAATAATTCCAAATAGTGCAACATACCCTGGTATTCCCGATATGTCAGTAGCCTAGAAATTTGTACCTATCAGGGTTCAAGAAAATAAGTCCTTGCAGTCAGAGATATCAGTATGCTGATTTAAAACAACTGCGGGGAATAATTGAGATTGAATAAAACGTCGTTCAGCGAATCTTGAATCGGTAGTTATGTGCAAATTAGCCAAATTTGTTCAACAATCACGTTACTCATTTACATATTCTATCTTCCTCTCTTCTATCCCGTATTCAAATTAGTTGGAATAGGTCGAAAAGACAAAAGTGTGTTATTATACCGCGTGTCTTTTTTTCTTTGCCAGTTGTACATGTTTGTCTACATATAAATTCGTACTTGGGTATCGACCACCCGTACAAGAACGTTTCTTTGAAATTCCTTTGTTTAATTTCTCACGACTGAGTGTCACTGCGACAGAGGATATACATTCTCTTCTGAATTTTTTTGGAAGCCTAATAATAATACTAATTGGAACTGCGAGCAGTGGCTACCGGGAACCAGTTCTACACAGGGCCTAGTTTCCATGCACATGGCGGAATGTGGGCGCTAAACCGTTCAGCTAATCGACAGTATTTTAACACACCATAGCTAACACACCCTAGCCTTTACAAATTTGTACCTATCAAGGTTCAAGAGAATAAACGCTTGCAATATAGATAATTAAGGTAAATAAAGATACAGTATTTCAAATTATACATGGTAAATACGGCACTCACGTGTGTGTTCAATCTCCTGATAACTCCATAATTTTACAGCATACAAATCCAGTCAGTCTGTTGTTGTCCTTAGGATAATGCGACACGAACTACATTCCATTTCAACAATATATGAACATACATACAGCCTGCACCATGAATAAAACAGAGAGAATCCTAAATGTTCGTTTATACACTCCCCACCTTTCACTCTCTAGTGCCTGGTGTCTCTACATGGTCATAACGGGCGAACCTGAGTTGCGAAATATTTGAAGTGGTCATGTCAGGCTGGAAACCCCCTATTAATATTGCAACATAACATGGAAATGGCATTTTCAATTTTACATGTCTGTTCTGGGGGAATTCCCTGCGGGACCCCAACAGCACGAAACAGTGCGATACCACTATTTGAGAATAGCGGGAAAATTATTTAAGCTACGATTAAATTAAATGAAGCAATAAATTTCACATGTCTGTTCTGGAGAATTCCCCTGCGAGACCCCAACACCATTGGGAAACCACTATTTGAGAATAGCTGGAAAATTATTTAAGCTACGATTAAATTAAATGAAGCAATAACATTTACCTATGATAATATCCAGTAATAAAACAACTCAGCATTTAATGCGGGATGTTCTTATATCGACCTAGCTGTGCTGGTAGTGACGTCATTGCTTTCTTTTACATCTAACCTACATAGTTATCACCGACGAATAATACGTCAACTCGCAAATTTGGGAGAGTTAGATTTGAGAATTACGGGGAAAATATTGAAGCTAGGTGGAAACGGTTGGCATTTTTTCGAAAGAGCTGCTCCTGGACAATACAAATCAATAAACTGCGACGCTGTACCTGCCGTAGATCCAAAGTTATAGCCTGTACAACATGTGTTCCTTTTCTTACAAAAATCAAGATGGCGGCCAAACTACGTAACCTAGGCTCAACATTTTTGCATATTCATGATCGCCATATCAGATAACATATATTTCGTCACTTATCACGTCCAAATCCGTTACTTGAAAATTCGACCATTTTGATTGGCCACTGGCGGCCATTTTCTTTTACGGAGCAACTTCTCTAATAGAGTTTTGAAAGACCCTGATCTATTGATTATGTTTACCAAGTTTTGTGCTGATTGCTTAATTGGTTCCGGAAGAATAAGGTTTAGAAGATTTTTTCCAAAACGGGGTAAATCCAAGATGGCCGCTGAACCCTTCGACCAATCACAACCAATTTTTAATATGCACTAGATCTCCGCATGTCTGATATGTGTGTGAAGTTTGGGCATGATTGACCTGATGGTTGCTGAGATTTAGCACACACAAAATCATGGAGAAGAATAAGAATAAAAAGAACTAGCGCTGCGAGCAGCTATGGGTCGGCTTCCGAAATTACGCATGATAGACGATCTTGACTATCCCGACAGACACTTTGAATAATCAATTCAATTAATACTAATTCTAATTCCTGAGCATGTATTTCGTCACATTACCCTTCCAAATCCGTTATTGAAAATTCGACAACTTTGATTGGCCGCTGGCAACCATTTTCTTTTTCGGTGCAACATTTCAAATAGAATTTTGGGAGACCCAGGTCCATTGATTATGTGTACCAAGTTTCGTGTTGATTGCTTTATTGCTTTAGTAGAGTTTAGAAGATTTTTTCAAAACGGAGTAAATGCAAGATGGCCGCTGAATGCGCTTTTGAACTACTAAATGTGAGTCAATATAGTGATTATACTGTTACCAAACTATCCTCTGCGCAATGGGTCGCAAGGTCAATAGGGCTTGAAATGCGCTTTTATACTACTAAACGTCCGTCAATATACTGTTAATATACCATCCTCTGCGCATTGCGCCACAAGGTCAATAGGGCTCGAAATGCGCTTTTATACTACTAAATGTGAGTCAATATACTGTTACTATACTATTCTCTGTGCATTGCGCCGCAAGGTCAGTAGGGCTCGAAATGAGCTTTTATACTACTAAATTTGAGTCAATATACTGTTAATATACCATCCTCTGCGCATTGCGCCGCAAGGTCAATAGGGCTCGAAATGCGCTTTCATACTACTAAATGTGAGTCAATATAGTGTTAATATACCATCATCTGCGCATTGCGTCGCAAGGTTCATAAGGCTCGAAATGCGCTTTTATACTACTAAATGTGAGTCCATATACTGTTACCAAACTATCCTCTGCGCATTGCGCTGCAAGGTCAATAGGGCTCGAAATGCGCTTTTATACTACTAAATGTGTCAATATACTGTAACTATACTATCCTCTGCGCATTGCACTTCAAGGTCAATAGGGCTCAAAATGCTCTTTTATACTACTAAATGTGAGTCAATATACTGTTATATACCATCCTCTGCGCATTCCGTTTTTTCGAAATGCGCTTTTAGACAACTAAATGTGAGTCAATATACTGTTACTATACTATCCTCTGTGCATTGCGCCGCAAGGTCAATAGGGCTCGAAATGCGCTTTTATACTACTAAATGGGAGCCAATATACTGTTAATATACCATACTCTGCGCATTGCGCCGCAAGGTCAATAGGGCTCGAAATGCGATTTCATACTACTAAATGTGAGTCAATATAATGTTAATATACCATCATCTGCGCATTGCGTCGCAAGGTCAATAAGGCTCGAAATGCGCTTTCATACTACTAAATATGAGTCAATATACTGTTACCAAACTATCCTCTGCGCATTGCGCTGCAAGGTCAATATGGCTCGAAATGCGCTTTTATACTACTAAATGTGTCAATATACTGTTACTATACTATCCTCTGCGCATTGCACTTCAAGGTAAATAGGGCTCAAAATGCTCTTTTATACTACTAAATGTGAGTCAATATACTGTTATATACCATCCTCTGCGCATTCCGTTTTTCGAAATGCGCTTTTAGACAACTAAATGTGAGTCAATATACTGTTACTATACTATCCTCTGTGCATTGCGCCGCAAGGTCAATAGGGCTCGAAATGTGCTTTTATACTACTAAATGTGTCAATATACTGTTACTATACTATCCTCTGCGCATTGCGCCGCAAGGTCAATAGGGTTCGAAATGCGCTCTTATACTACTAAATGTGAGTCAATATACTGTTACTATACTATCCTCTGCGCATTGCATCTCAAGATCACTAGGGCTCGAAATGCGCTTTTATACTACTAAATGTGTCAATATACCATTACTATACTATCCTCTGCGCATTGCACCGCAAGGTCAATAGGGCTCAAAATGCGCTTTTATACTATTAAATGTGAGTGAATATACTGTTACTATGCTACCCTCTGCGCATTGCGCCGCAAGGTCAATAGGGCCCGAAATGCGCTTTTATACTAATAAATGTGAGTCAATATACTGTTACTATACTATATACTGTTACTATACTATCCTCTGCGCATTGCGCCGCAATGTCAATAGGGCCCAAAATCCGCTTTTATACTACTAAATGTGAGTCACTATACTGTTACTATACTACCCTCTGCGCATTGCACAGCAAGGTCAGTAGGGCCCGGAATGTGCTTTTATGCTACTAAATGTTAGTCAACATGCTGTTTTACTATACTATCCTCTGCGCGTTGCGCCGCAAGGTCAATAGGTCTCGAAATGCTCCTTTATACTACTAAATGTGAGTCAGCATGCTGTTACTATACTATCCTGTGCGCGTTGCGCCGCAAGGTCAATAGGGCCCGAAATACCATTTTATACCACTAAATGTGAATCTGGATAGCCTGGGTGGTTAGCGTTTCAATGTCACAAAAATATGTCCGTAATCTGGCAATGCTGCCTAAGCTGTGTTACCATAACGTAAAGCTTACAGGCAGTTTATATTCGCGGAAAGTTTCTCGCTGCTCACACAGAAAAAGTACAGCAGAAAAATTAATAAATTCGTGTAAAGTTTGTTACCGAGAATCGCTAAATATTATACAGAGTTACAGCTGGATATAGATAATTATTCTCTGCGCATTGCGCTACAAGGCCAATAGGGCTCGAAATTAGCTTTTATACTACTAATTGTGAGTCAATATACTGTTACTATACTATCGTCTGCGCACTGCACCTATCGCAACATAAAAATTTGTATCTATCAGGGTTTAAGAGAGTAGGCCCTTGCAAAATTGGTAAACTTCTCCACAAAATTCAAGATCTGCAATGAAACTGTCGAAAACGCAATGTCAATGAAACTGTCGAAAATGCAATGTCAAAGACGCCGGAGTTTGTTTGTTCGTCGAAAGACGCAGATGTACATTGTAAATGCACATTAAACATGCATTCTTTAAAATAGAAGTATTTCTCGGTACCAATGTTGTGAAATAATTATATATGGATATGTGCAGTGTTATTGCGTAATCTGGCAGAATATTGCAAAATGTTACATGAAGTAATCCTGCCAGGCTGGAAATCCCATATTAATAATTCCAAATAGTGCAACATACCCTGGTATTCCCGATATGTCAGTAGCATAGAAATTTGTACCTATCAGGGTTCAAGAAAATAAGTCCTTGCAGTCAGAGATATCAGTATGCTGATTTAAAACAACCGCGGGGAATAATTGAGATTGAATAAAACGTTGTTCAGCGAATCTTGAATCGGCCGGTAGTTACGTGCAAATTAGCCAAATTTGTTCAACAATCACGTTACTCATTTACATATTCTATCTTCCTCTCTTCTATCCCGTATTCAAATTAGTTGGAATAGGTCGAAAAGACAAAGTGTGTTATTATATCGTGTGTATTTTTTTCTCTGCCAGTTGTACATGTTTGTCTACATATGAATTCGTACTTGGGTATCGACCACCCGTACAAGAACGTTTCTTTGAAATTCCTTTGTTTAATTTCTCACGATTGAGTGTCACTGCGACAGAGGATATACATTCTCTTCTGAATTTTTTTTGGAAGCCTAATAATAATAATAATTGAAACTGCGAGCAGTGGCTACCGGGAACCAGTTCTACACAGGGCCTAGTGTCCAGGCATATGGCGGAATGTGGCCGCTAAACCGTTCAGCTAATCAACAGTATTTTGCATTCAGTGCAACACATCATAGCCTTTACAATACATCTCAGCAGCCTAGTAATTTGTACCTATAAAGGTTCAAGAGAATAAACGCTTGCAATATAGATAATTAAGGTAAATAAAGATACAGTATTTCAAATTATACATGGTAAATACGGCACTCACGTGTGTGTTCAATCTCCTGATAACTCCATAGTTTTACAGCATACAAATCCAGTCAGTCTGTTGTGGTCCTTAGGATAATGCGACACGAACTACAGTCCATTCCAACAATATATGAACATACATACAGCCTGCACCAATGCTAAATGTTCGTTTATACACTCCCCACCTTTCACTCTCTAGTGCCTGGTGTCTCTACATGGTCATAACGGGCGAACCTGAGTGTTATTGCGTAATCTTGCAGAATATTGCGAAATGTTTGAAGCGATCATGTCAGGCTGGAAACCCCCTAATAGTATTGCAACATACCATGGAAATGGCATTTTCAATTTTACATGTCTGTTCTGGGGGAATTCCCCTGCGGGACCCCAACAGCACGAAACAGTGCGATACCACTATTTGAGAATAGCGGGAAAACTATTTAAGCTACGATTAAATTAAATAAAGCAATAACATTTAGCTATGATAATATCCAGTAATAAAACAACTCAGCATTTAATGTGGGATATTCTTACATCGACCTAGCTGTGCTGGAAGTGACGTCATTGCTTCCTTTTACATCTAACCTACATAGTTATCACAGACGAATAATCCGTCAACTCGCAAATTTGGGAGAGTTAGATTTGAGAATTGCGCGGAAACTATTGAAGCTAGGTGGGAATGTCTAGCATTTTCCGAAAGAGCCGCTCCTGGACAATACAATGCAATAAACTGCAACGCTTTACCTCACGTAGATCCAGAGTAATAGCCTCTACAAGATGTGTTCATGTTCTGACAAAATTCAAGATGGCGGCCAAACCACGTGACCTAGGAGCAAAATTTTTGCATATTCATGATCGCCATGTCAGATAACATATATTTCGTTACCTTTCCCGTCCAAATCCGTTACTTCAAAATTCGACCATTTTGATTGGCCGATGGCGGCCATTTTGTTTTACGGAGCAACTTCACTTATTGAGAGTTTAAAGACCCCGATCCATTGATTATGTGTACCAAATTTTGTGCTGATTGTATCATTGGTTCCAGACGATTAGGGTTTGGAAGATTTTTTTGAATACGGGGTAAATCCAAGATGGCCGCCGAACCCTTCCACCAATCACAACCCATTTTCAATATGCAGGAGATCTCTACATGTCTAATATGTGTGTGAAGTTTGAGCATGATTGACCTTATGGTTGCTGAGATTTAGCACCCACAAAATCATGGAGAAGAATAATAATAATAACTAGAGCTGCGAGCAGCTATGGGTCGGCTTCCGAAATTACGCATGATAGACGATCTTGACTATCCTGACAGACACTTTGATTATTCAATTCAATTAATACCAATTCTAATTCCTGAGCATGTATTTCGTCACATTCCCCTTGCAAATCCGTTATTGAAAATTCGAACAAGTTTGATTGGCCGCTGGCAGCCATTTTCTTTTACGGTGCAACATTTCAAATAGATTTTTGGGAGACCCAGATCCATTGATTATGTGTACCAAGTTTCGTGTTGATTGCTTTATTGGTTCCAGAGTTTAGAAGATTTTTTTCAAAACGGAGTAAATGCAAGATGGCCGCTGAATGCGCTTTAAAACTACTAAATGTGAGTCAATATACTGTTACCAAACTATCCTCTGCGCATTGGGCCGCAAGGTCAACAGGGCTCGAAATGCGCTTTTATACTACTAAATGTCCGTCAATATACTGTTAATATGCCATCATCTGCGCATTGCGCCGCAAGGTCAATAGGGCTCGAAATGCGCTTTTATGCTACTAAATGTGAGTCAATATACCGTTACTATACTATCCTCTGTGCATTGCGCCGCAAGGTCAATAGGGCTCGAAATGCGCTTTTGTACTACTAAATGTGAGTCAATATACTGTTAATATACCATCCTCTGCGCATTGCGCCGCAATGTCAATAGGGCTCGAAATGCGCTTTTATACTACTAAATGTGAGTCAATATAATGTTAATATACCATCATCTGCGCATTACATCGCAAGGTCAATAGGGCTCAAAATGCGCTTTTATACTACTAAATGTGAGTCAATATACTGTTATCAAACTATCCTCTGTGCATTGCGCTGCAAGGTCAATAGGGCTCGAAATGCGCTTTTATACTACTAAAGGTGTCAATATACTGTTACTATACTGTCCTCTGCGCATTGCACTGCAAGGTCAATAGGGCTCAAAATGCTCTATTATACTACTAAATGTGAGTCAATATACTGTAAATATACCATCCTCTGCGCATTCCGTCGCAAGGTCACTAGGGCTCGAAATGCGCTTTTAGACAACTAAATGTGAGTCAACATACTGTTACTATACTATCCTCAGTGGATTGCGCAGCAAGGTCAATAGGGCTCGAAATGCACTTTTATACTACTAAATGTGTCAATATACTGTTACTATACTATCCTCTGCACATTGCGCTGCAAGGTCAATAGGGCCCGAAATGCGCTTTTATACTACTAAAGGTGAGTCAATATACTGTTACTATACTATCCTCTGCGCATTGCGCCGCAAGGTCAATATGGCTGGAAATAGGGCTCGAAATGCGCTTTTATACTACTAAATGTGAGTGAAAAACTGTCACTATGCTACCCTCTGCGCCGCAAGGTCAATAGGGCCCGAAATGCGCTTTTATACTACTAAATGTGAGTCAATATACTGTAAATATACCATCCTCTGCGCATTCCGTCGCAAGGTCACTAGGGCTCGAAATGCGCTTTTAGACAACTAAATGTGAGTCAATATACTGTTACTATACTATCCTCAGTGGATTGCGCCGCAAGGTCAATAGGGCTCGAAATGCACCTTTATACTACTAAATGTGTCAATATACTGTTACTTTACTATCCTCTGCACATTGCGCCGCAAGGTCAATAGGGCTCGAAATGCGCTTTTATACTACTAAACGTAAGTCAATATACTGTTACTAAACTATCCTCTGCGCATTGCATCTCAAGATCACTAGGGCTCGAAATGCGTTTTTATACTACTAAATGTGTCAATATACTGTTACTATACTATCCTCTGCGCATTGCGCCGCAAGGTCAATAGGGCTCGAAATGCGCTTTTATACTACTAAATGCGAGTGAAAAAACTGTCACTATGCTACCCTCTGCGCATTGCGCCGCAAGGTCAATAGGGCTCGAAATGCGCTTTTATACTACTAAATGTGTCAATATACTGTTACTATACTATCCTCTGCACATTGCGCTGCAAGGTCAATAGGGCTCGAAATGCGCTTTTATACTACTAAAGGTGAGTCAATATACTGTTACTATACTATCCTCTGCGCATTGCGCCGCAAGGTCAATATGGCTGGAAATAGGGCTCGAAATGCGCTTTTATACTACTAAATGTGAGTGAAAAACTGTCACTATGCTACCCTCTGCGCCGCAAGGTCAATAGGGCTCGAAATGCGCTTTTATACTAATAAATGTGAGTCAATATACTGTAAATATACCATCCTCTGCGCATTCCGTCGCAAGGTCACTAGGGCTCGAAATGCGCTTTTAGACAACTAAATGTGAGTCAATATACTGTTACTATACTATCCTCAGTGGATTGCGCCGCAAGGCCAATAGGGCTCGAAATGCGCTTTTATACTACTAAATGTGAGTGAAAAAACTGTCACTATGCTACCCTCTGCGCATTGCGCCGCAAGGTCAATAGGGCTCGAAATGCGCTTTTATACTACTAAACGTAAGTCAATATACTGTTACTAAACTATCCTCTGCGCATTGCATCTCAAGATCACTAGGGCTCGAAATGCGTTTTTATACCACTAAATGTGTCAATATACTGTTACTATACTATCCTCTACGCATTGCGCCGCAAGGTCAATAGGGCTCTGCGCATTGCGCCGCAAGGTCAATAGGGCTCGAAATGCGCTTTTATACTACTAAATGTGAGTCAATATACTGTTACTATACTATCCTCTGCGCATTGCGCCGCAATGTCAATAGGTCCCGAAATCCGCTTTTATGCTACTAAATGTGAGTCACTATACTATTACTATACTACCCTCTGCGTATTGCACAGCAAGGTCAGTAGGGCTCGGAATGCGCTTTTATGCTACTAAATGTTAGTCAGCATGCTGTTACTATACTATCCTCTGCGCGTTGCACTGCAATGTCAATAGGTCCCGAAATGCTCCTTTATACTACTAAATGTGAGTCAGCATGCTGTTACTATACTATCCTGTGCGCGTTGCGCTGCAAGGTCAATAGGGCTCGAAATGCGCTTTTATACTACTAAATGTGAATAAACATG
>JAVTVY010003811.1:0-42427 GCA_036873755.1 Hanleya hanleyi | reverse complement strand
ACCCTGCCCGAAGGCCAATACGATACCCCCAAGGAGTTCGTGGGTGGGCTGTCAAAACTGTTGCATTATAAGGCTCTACGGGAGGTCACGAATACATCAAAACCCATCAAATCCTTTCCCTTCAAGAATCACGTGGACTTCGATTACAACGCACACAACGACAAGGCACAGCTTACCGTCACCGCCAACGCGAGTGTCGTACTGAGTCCTATCCTACAGCAAATGCTGGGTTTCGATCTACAAACGTTCGCTGGTCCCACCGAACACCATGGCGAGATCCCGATGGATATGAAGTCGGGTATGTACGGACTCTACGTCTACTCGGACGTGGTGGACAACCACATCGTGGGCGATATCAACACACCTCTGTTACGGGTGGTGCCCATTAAAAAAACGTATGGAGATCAAGTCACCCACAGTTTCACTCACATGCTCTACCTACCCGTACGACAAACCGACATCAACACGATCACAGTGGATATAAGAGATGACACGGGACGACCGGTGGCATTCGAACGCGGGAAAGTGGTGCTGACACTTCATTTTCGACAAGCACGTGCTCCCCACTTTGCATGATGAAAGTACCTTACGAGTGCGATGCACGCAGCTATATGGACTATTATGCCCAACAGGCCGGGGGTGGCTTTCCGGTCTTTAGCGGTGCACGCATGCAACGAGGACATGGACTGGGGAACATACTCGGCAGCATCGTCAAAACGTTTCTGCCCTTGGTGACGCGTGGGGTGAAAGCAATCGGCAAACAAGCGGTACGCAGTGGACTGCAAGTGGCCGGTGATGTCTTGGGGGGAGAATGACCCAGAGACACGTATGGTCTTTCAAGGGGTGTTCGCCCGAGATGTGTTCCCATTAGACCGTATGTATCCTTCTGCTTACGTTCTCAACACGGACCCGATGGATCGGCCCGGTGAACATTGGGTGGCCGTGTACTTGACAGAACAGCAGGGCGAATACTTTGACCCGTACGGCCTGCCACCCTCCATCCCGATTTAACAGACTTCATGGATCAAGGCACAGAGACGTGGTGTTGGAACAGTCAAACGTTGCAAAGCCTGACCAGTAGCGTGTGCGGACAATATTGCTTGTTTACCTGTACCATCGATGCCGGGGAAGACCCTTATCTACCATCGTACAGATGTTTGACGAGTACCCCAAGGCCGAGGACCGCGATGTACTCGTGTATGACTGGGCCGCCCATCATTTCAATGTACAAGCCCCGTTCTGGGCTTAAGTTCTTTCAATGTACAAGCCCCCCTGTTCTGGGCTTAAGTTCTTTCAATATTCAAGCCCCCTGTTCTGGGCTTCAGTTCTTTCAATGTACAAGCCCCCTGTTCTGGGCTTCAGTTCTTTCAATGTTCAAGCCCCCTGTTCTGGGCTTTAGTGTTCACGTGGTTGTTCTCACGTTGCTATTGTTACTGAATAAAAAACAAAATGA
Source organism: Hanleya hanleyi (assembly GCA_036873755.1). Taxonomy (NCBI): domain Eukaryota; kingdom Metazoa; phylum Mollusca; class Polyplacophora; order Lepidopleurida; family Hanleyidae; genus Hanleya; species Hanleya hanleyi. Next base: position 40,974 of record JAVTVY010003811.1, on the reverse strand, counting down.
GATCTCACCAAAAAACCCTGTCTTGTGTGTTTTATTCATAATGCATAAATGCCCAATGTGGAGATTCAGTCAAACTGAAATCAGTGGTGTAGGATGGGGCCAAAATGTAACCCATCAATGTTAGAATGCAAGAACACTATAGTAAAATAGAGAGCCAATGAAATCAGCCCACAGACCAAGTACGTGTTTTGATCTAGGTTTGGAGCGGGCATTCATTGAGGTGCGTGTAAAGGAAGACGGTGAGTGAAGACTCGTCCAACACGTATAGATTAAGTGTATTACTATAAGTTCTATGTATTCTCCGAACCTTGCCGAAAGGGAGACATTGGACCGTTTGACCTGGATGCGACCTTTGACCTTTTGACCCGACATTCATCCGCCCACTGCCGGTGATGACGCACGCGCGCGCTGCGGCATCAGATCATCCCCGCGCGTCCGGATAGCGCGCGCGCGCGCTGCGGCCGGGGCGGGCCGGGGTGCGGGCCGGGAAAGTTGGAGGTAGTCTTTGAGCATTCTGAAAAACCGGAAGTGACGTCACACACACACTTGCGCAGACCCACCAAACCACATGAATGTTAGTCCAGGTGGATGCTCCCCCACCTAGGATTCACATGGATACCTCACTCGACCCAATAGGCCCATGAGGGGCTCGCCTAGACCCCAAAAACGTCTATTTCCATAACCTTTGGCTACCGCGCATGCGCAGAATGACGATATTTCAACCCCACACCCACGCCATCAGAGGCTCTCTCACATAGGCTTCACAGGCACACCTCACACGACCAATTCGAACCGTGAATAGCCCATCTCTAACCCAAACACACACACACACACACACACACACCCAAAAATGCCTGCTTTCTATACTACGGCCAGGCTGCGCATGCGCAGAGTATTGACAACGTACGAACCATTAGTGTAGTCGAGTGCTCCTGCATGAGAGCTTCAAAATAAGACCTCATACGATACCATTGGACCACCAGGGACTCACCTAGACTCCAACATGTCCACCCCGTATGGATTTATACATACATTGGGCTTATATCCCAGTATATGGGTCTATATGAGCCTACCTAGACCTCGGTGACTTTTTTCAAAAATTTCACCGTTTCGCTCCGCAACACTTCCTATCGTGTTCTAAATGACGAGACTAAGAAAACAAATCCAAACAACCATACCGCAAATGTATAGAAGTAGGTTTCCCAGAGGGACAAACATTGGTCCTATACCCCCAGTATATGGGTCTATATGGGTCTCGGTGACTTTTTTCAAAAATTTCACCGTTTCGCTCCGGGACACTTCCTATCATGTTTGTCTTGACGAGACTAAGAAAACAAATCCAAACAACCACACCGCAAATGTATAGAAGTAGGTTTCCCAGTGGGACAAACACTGGTCCTATACCCCAGTATGGGCCTATATGGGTCTATATGGGTCTCGGTTACCTTTTTCAAAAATTTCACCGTTTCGTACCGGGACACTTCCTATCATGTTTGTCTTGACGAGACTAAGAAAACAAATCCAAACAACCATACCGCAAATGTATAGAAGTAGGTTTCCCAGTGGGACAAACATTGGTCCTATATCCCCAGTATGGGACTATATGGGACTCCCTGAACTTTTTCTAAAAATTTCACCGTTTCGCTCCGCGACACTTCCTATCATGTTTGTCTTGACGAGACTAAGAAAACAAGACCCCCACAACCTATACCGCAAATGTCTAGAAGTAGGTTTCCCAGTGGGACAAACATTGGTCCTATACCCCCAGTATGGGACTACATGGGTCTCCCTGAACTTTTTTCAAAAATGTCACCGTTTCGCTCCGGGACACTTCCTATCATGTTGGTCTTGACGAGACTAAGAAAACGAGACCCCACAACCTATACCGCAAATGTCGAGACGTAGGTTTCCCAGGATGGTCCTATACCCCCCATAGCCCATATAGGCATTTTCCCGTAATTTAGGATAAAGTCCGTGTTCCGTATTTTTTCAGGAAAAATTTGACACACACCCACCCTGGAACTAGGGGGAGATAACTCTATTGATAGGCAAGCCCCGTTAAGCCCGGCGACCTATATAACCCCCATACCCCATATAGGCATTTTCCAGGATTTTTCGATAAAGTCCGTGTTCCGGGGGTTTTTTCAGGAAAATTTTTACATGCACCCACCCATGACTGGATGCCCCTTCATGAATGCTTCACATTGATACCTCATACGACTCCATCAGCCCATTAGGGACTCCCCTAGCTCCAAAACGTCTATTTTCATACCCTTGGGCCACCGCGCATGCGCAGAATGCCGATATTTCAACCTCACACCCAGTCCGTCAGATGCCCCTTCATGAATGCTTCACATTGATACCTCATACGACTCCATCGGCCCATTAGGGGCTCCTCTAGCTCCAAAACGTCTATTTTCATACCCTTGGGCCACCGCGCATGCGCAGAATGCCGATATTTCAACCCCACACCCAGCCCATCAGATGCCCCTTCACGAATGCTTCACATTGATACCTCATATGACCCCATTGGACCATTAGGGGCTCCCCTAGCTCCAAAACGTCTATTTCCATACCCTTGGGCCACCGCGCATGCGCAGAATACCGATATTTCAACCCCACACCCAGCCCATTAGATGCTCCTTCACGAATGCTTCACTTTGATACCTCACTCGACCCCATCGGACCATGCAGCGTATTTCAAGTCTAGGGACTATTTTTTCTCCGCGGAAGCTTTCTCCCGCGACCGCATCACGGCCAGACCGCATCACCGCCAGACCGTATCACCGCGGATGAATACATTCCCTGCAACAATTGGAACTCTCCTGTGTTGGAGGTAGCTTTTTGGTCATTCTGACGGAACTATAGTGCACTTGACCTCTGTGACCTCCCCCAATATGCAAATTTCTGAGGTCAATAGGGCTCAATTTAAGTAGACCCTACTACTGAGAGGTCGTGGTTGAGAGTAGTGACGAAGAAGTACTAGTAGAAGATGACGACGACATCGACCTTGAAGATTCAGTGGTGCAATCTCCTGACCTTCCAGCAGTGGGGTGGCTAAATACTTTTCGGAGACCGGCAGCTACCACCCCCACCACCACCAATGAACTAACAGCGACAACCACTCCACCTCCATCAACAACAATTCACCTACCATCACAGGCGATGACCCGGCTGATCCAGATGCGACGACAACTGCGCAAGTATGAAACAACAATAGCGACCCTTAGGAACGCCCGGCAGGTTAAAGCTAACCGTACGCAACAGCGAGCACCGCCGACCTGGTCCATCCACGCCTCGGACTAATCCTGCTCCGTATACGGTCGACCTCGCGTAAAAACTCTCTAATTTGTTTTCAATAGCATCCCCTCGAGCTATCGACGCGGTCCGCTGAACAGACCTACAACCTTGCAACACGTCGACCATCGGCTTCCCCGCTTCCCTGTTTTTAATTGTTTTTAATTTGTTTTTGTCCCAGAACTGTCCTCGTATACTGACCTACTTTTTTTAATTGTTTTTTAATTTTTTTTAAAAAAATTTTTATATTTTTTAATTAATTTGTTTTTATTTATTTTTTGGGGACCTACGTCATCGGCTTCCCCGCTTCCCTGGCTCCGAACAATCCTCCTTTTTCGACCTACTTTTTAAAATCTTTTTTATTTAAAAAAACATTTTTAATTTGTTTTTAATTTTTTAATTAATTTGTTTCTAATTTTGTTTTTGTTTTTTTGGGACCTACGTCATCGGCTTCCCCGCTTCCCTGGCCGTCAACTGTCAAATCATTATCTACTCTCGGAGCTCGGGGATGGGACAGTTGGGTGTTTGGAGCACGGGGATGGGGCAGTCGGGAGCTCGGAGCGCGGGGATGGGGCAGTTGGGTGTTTGGAGCTCGGGGGTGGGCCAGGCAGGAACTCGGAGCTCAGAGTTCGGGGCCCCAAAATTGTTTCTTTCTATACTACGGCCTGACTGCGCATGCACGGGATGATGAAAATGGACGAGACACCCATCCCGTTGGATGGACCCTCACGTATGCTTCACATTGATACCCCGCTAGGCCCAATCGGACAAATATTGACTCACCTAGACCCCAAAACGTCTATTTCTATACGCTTTTTCTACTGCGCATGCGCAGAATGACGTCAGTTCCACCTCCCGGCCATCCCGTCGGATGCTCCCTCACGAGTGCTTCACATTGATAGTTCCCATGGCCCAATCGGAGCAATAGTGCCCAAGCTCGACCCCAAAACGTCTATTTCCATATCCTTTGTCTACTGCGCATGCGCAGAATGACGTCAGTTTCACATCGGATGCTTCCTCACGTATGCTTCACATTGATACCTCACTCGACCCAATCGGACCAATAGTGGCCCCTCTCGGCCCCAAAACGTCTATTTCCATATCCTTTGTCTACTGCGCATGCGCAGAATGACGTCAGTAAAAATTCTGGCTTTTATAGGACAACATAGAATGTCCCACGGACCCCGGATGTAACAACCCGGATGTAAGATGAGTACCCGGATGTAAAACCACAGTACCCGGATGGAAGACTGAGTAGCGAATGTAGTTAAGGATACAGGACAGTATATATGTACATGTAGTTATGGATACAGGACAGTGTCTATGTTCATGTAGTTATGGATACAGGACAATATATATGTACATGTAGGATACAGGACAATATCTATGTACATTTCCCCGATGGTAAACCACAGTACCCGATGTAAAACCAGGGTACCCTCGCGCACTGGTGCTGTAACTTACTTATTTGTGATCTAACCTACTGGTTTGTGGTGTGACTTAATCTAACCTATTGGTTTGTGGTGTGACTTACTTATTTGTGATCTAACCTACTGGTTTGTGGTGTGACTTACTTATTTGTGATCTAACCTACTGGTTTGTGGTGTGAATCTGGCATTGGTGCTATGACTTACTTATTTGTGATGTAACCTACTGGAAAACCCGGATGGAAAACCCGAAACTCGGATGTTAAAGGTCCATACCATGTCGGGACTACTTTTTCTGTCCGCGGAGGCTTTTTCCCCCCGACCGCATCACCGCGAAGGAATACATACCACATAGAGATCGGAAGTGCCGGAACTATAGTGGCCTTGACCTCTGTGACCTCTCCGTGACCAAGTACCTCCTTAAATTTTACCCGGGGAACAAATAAGTAGGTCATTAGGGCTTTAAATACGCTTTATATACTACTAATGTCACTGTTCAAGCCTCGTATGCTTGTGTTAAAATAATGAAGACTTGTTCATTATGCGTTCTGCACACCTGTGTTAAAGGTCTGAACGCTAAAGTTCAATATTCAACATGGAAGTGAACAACCTGAACACAATTACGCGTTCAATAAGTGTTACAATTTAGGCGTTAAAATAATTGATCACCTCAGTTTACAGTGTACCCCAGCAAATGTTTCACTTTCTACTACAACAAGCAGCCAGAGGATGCTAGGTCCCCCGCCAAAATGGCAGCAATATTTATAAGCGCTGTCGGTTTCAGAAGATATTCATGAGGATGGCAACAGCTACTTCAAAGGCGTAAGAAGCAGAGGGGTCTTTCCACCTTCCCAGGTTTTGAGATCAACTCCGAATGGCTAACTGAATGTTGATTGCTACTGTAATATATTTTCTTTACCATGTAGCATGAAAATTATGTAACCGAAATGCAACCCCAAGAGACAACTCATGGCATATTATCTGCAAACTAAATTTGACAAGAATATGAAGGCATCCTCAACCTATTGCCCAGAAACCAAATTTAGACTTTGCCACAAGGAGTCACCACCTGTAGGTGCAAGCAGGCAAAACACAATCCCAAATGACATCTCATGTCATGGTATCGGCATATGAACTTTGAGACTCTGAAGAGGGGTCCTCAAGTTATTGCCGGTGTGAAGGTGAACGTTGTCCTGGTTAGTGGTTGTCCGTCGGACAGCCATTGCTGGGACAGGTTGTCCATGGACAACATATACTGTTGTGAGTTGTCCCGGGACAACTCATACTATCATAGGTTGTCCATGGACAACTACACCCGGGGATACGTTGTCCGACGATAGAAGTGGTTGTCCAGGTTTTATCGCGATTATAACTAAGTCGTATTAAGGGTTGTCCGTCACCTGGGAATAGTTGTCCAGTACGAGGCCTCAGCATGTAAAGTCGCTCAATAAGGCAATGATAGTATGCGTAGCCGATAAATGGATTGTTTTAACCCTACCAGGTCTGGGTGATTTGGAGGTTGTCCCTGCCTGAGGATGGAGGGTGGGGGAGTTTCAACGCCCCATCTATTTTCGTTATATCTTGGGTAGAGGACTGAAACTTTCCATACTATATATTTGAGTCAAACTCTATGATGAAATGCTAAACAAGTCAAGATGGTCGCCATCATGACGTCACAGTGACGTCATCTTTTCGGAAGTCATTTTTCGCTTCTTCTTTTTTGGACTGATTTTCTAAATTTTTCGATATTTTATATAAAAAACTAATTCATATGATAGAAAATAATTAGTTTTGGCAAAATAAATTACTTTTAGGCAAGAAAAATACGAAATGACCGAAAGCACAATTTTATGGGGATATTACGTGACCGTCATTTCCCCATGATCCTTTGCACATACTATCATGCAAATAGTCTCAAAATGACGACAATAAGATTCGTGGGAAAGTCAGAAAGTATCAGCTCTCTTGTTATCTTCGTACACACCCGTATAAATAGTTTTAATACCCCTTAGGGTTAGGAGATAAAAGCGCGCACACTATAAAGTCTCTTTGATTACGTCACAATGACGTAATCAAATTCACATTCAAATTCACAAAGTCGCATCTGAATTATTGGGCCGAAATTTTCAATCAGATTTTTCCAATTTGAGTTCATGCAATTCTCCCGCAAAAATTATTGTGTGGTGATGCCATGCGGTGGGATTAACCCTACCAGGCCGGGTGGGAGGGGGAGGGGGGACATCGGGGCCCTCGAACCAAACTTTCTATCCTCTCTCCGGAACGATAAATACTTGAGAGCTGACACTCCGTAGCTTTGTAGCTTATCATATTGGGGTCTTTTGAGTCTATGTGCAGAGAATAATGATTAAATTCAAAATGGAAGCCATGTGGGTATCAGAAAAGTTATGTTTTGGTGAGTTTTCTTCAAAACGTTTGCTTTTCTGCATGGAAAGTGGACTAAAACTATTTGATTTATTAATTTATCATGCAGTGTTTGCGAAGAAATGAAACACAAAAATGCCTTTTTTAATAATGACGTCAACGTGACGTCATCACACAGGTTTCAGCCCCTAGCTCAAGGAGTACGAAAAATATTTATAATGAAAATTGGCTAAAATAGATTTAAAACTACTTTCAAGGAAGATGACTTCACCGTGAGGCCATTAGAGTGACCATTGTTAATTGTATTACATTATCTTGTCAAGTTTCACCCCCTAATGGAAATGGTTAAACATATCGGTATTCAGGATAATGGGGGGTAGCGGAGAGGGGAGGGAATGGGGGGGGGGGGGGTGCAGTATACTAAACAAGTCATCGTTAATAATTTCGTTCTAAAAAGCTAAATATTTCTTGCAGAAATTGTCGTTTCGCACAGGCTAGGAAGATATTATATATTGGGGGGTGGAGTGAGTGGGGTGGCGGCGGAGGGAAGACGGACAAAAACCCGGTAAAGTTTGACACCAAATGCTCAAGTGACTTGGTCATTACGGTTAATTAGCAGTTCTGATGTTTCCGTATGTACAATTAATCTGGGAACAAGCAGATTCGGATTCACCACCCTCGGATTAACCTGAAACAACCACATTGCAATACAAAATGCCGCAAATTCTGTACCTACAGTGTCTATTTCAAAATTAGAATTGTGTTAGTTTGCCTCCATCTTATTATGCAGGCCTACATGGATTAATTTGATAGCGAAATATGTTGTTGTATATAAAAAGTGTACATCAGTTCAACAAAAACACTGTTGACTGTGATAGGAAGAAACTGACGAATAATACGCCAAATATATTTGGAAAATAGAACTAAGTAATAGGAACATTAAAATATATGTAACAAAAATTTAGCCTCAAAATATAATGTACACCTGGCGTCATTAATCCCAAATGATCCGTGAAAAAATTAGCATGGAAAATACGATTATGTACCGTAATAAAAAAAATAATGTGACGCGGATGGGATTCGAACCCACAACTTACTGCAACCCCTCTGATCCACATTACCGGGCCTCTTTCCCCTGCACTACTTGGGACCGCTGCCGAGCCACTGAAAATTTGTCACCTTTATACCGTGACCTATATTATCCGATAATATGATGGACAGCGCGTCATGTGGGACAACTAATATTGCCACTGTTGTGATAAGACAGGTTGTCCCCCATGAATAGTTGTCCGGGTGCAAATATAATATATAATGCATTACAACATGTACAAAAGTAATATGTATCGAGTGGACAACTGGTACCTGAAACTGGGTGTCCCCCGGAGGGGGACACCCAGTTTCAGTCAGGACAACCACTGCCAGGTACAGGTTGTCCGAAGGACAACCAGTACTGCGGGACAACCATTATTGCTACACCGGTACTAGATGCCCACCGGTGTTCATGTTATTTGGGGCGGGTCACATATGAATACAAAATTTGAGAATAATCTGATGAGCAGTTGCCAAATTATTTCCCGGAAACAAATTTTTCCACCAGGAGACGCCACCTGTAGGCAGAAGCGGGAAAAATACAATCCCAAGGAACATGGTATCGTGGGGACATCTGCATACCAAATTTGAGAAGAATCCGATGAGGGTCCTCAAGTTATTGCCCAGAAACCAAATTTAGATTTTGACACCAGGTGACGCCACCTCTAGGCGCAAGTCAGTGAAATGCATTATCAAGCGACATCTTATGTCACGGTACATTCATACAAAATTTGAGAAGAATCCGATGGTCAGTTCTCAAGTTATTACCCGGAAACGAATTTGTGATGTTGCCACCAGGTGGCGCCACCTGTGAGTGCAAGTGAGCGAAAGGCAATCCCAAGCAACAGCTCCTGGCATGGTAAATGCATGCCAAATTTGAGAAGAATCCGATGAGCCGCAACGTTTCTCATGTTACCCAGAAAGTTATCACTTGCAGCATGGAATAATGGAATGAACTCTAGTGGCGCCACCTCCGGGTGGATTTTGCTGAAACGCATCACCAACGGTGTTTTGTCGCAGGGAATACATTTACCAAATTTCGAAGAAATCCGACAAATTGTTCGAAAGTTATCGCTCGCGAAGGATTTGAACAAACATGAACGGACATGCATTAAAGATTGGAACAAGATCCAGTGGCGCCACCTACAGGCGGATCTTGCTGAAACGTAATACCAGCGACGTCTTGTCGCAAAGAATGCAGATGCCAAATTTCGGAGGAATCCGACAAAGCATTTAGGAGTTATCGCTTACGCAGTATTTGCACGGACATGCACTAAATATTGGAACAAGACCCAGTGGCGCCACCTACAGGCGGATCTTGCTGAAACGTAATACCAACAGACGTCTTGTCGCAAAGAATGCAGATGCCAAATTTCGGAGGAATCCGACAAAGCATTTAGGAGTTATCGCTTACGAAGTATTTGCACGGACATGCACGGACATGCACGGACATGCACTAAAGATTGGAACAAGACCCAGTGGCGCCACCTACAGGCGGATCTTGCTGAAACGTAATACCAAGAGACGTCTTGTCGCAAAGAATGCAGATGCCAAATTTCGGAGGAATCCGACAAAGCATTTAGAAGTTATTGCTTACGAAGTATTTGCACGGACATGTCCGTGCATGCACGGACACATAGAAGCAGGAACCATTTTAAAGTCCCTGGCCGCGTTGCGGCGGGGGACAAAAAGGTGAAAGCAACCTGTGGGGTAGGGGCACTGTTGTTTGAGGCCCTAGTGTAGGGGTCCGTCCATGCATCTCCATGATTCCACCAATGGGCGTGTGCATCCACAACCAGTGTTACAGGACCAGCTGCCGGACTGGCAGTCTGGCCGGACACTTCTAGCTGTAGGTGAACCCTCTTTAATTGGGCAGTTTCAGACCCCAGTAGCCTGAATGTACCTCTATCCCCCATACGAAATATGGGGTGAGGGTGGAGGCCCCCCCCTCCCTTTGCCTCCTAAGTTTTTGGGTCCCCAAGGTCTCTGTGGACTCCCAGTAAAGGATACTCTCCCATGAACTTTGGGCTAGGGTCTATCCGATCTCCATGTACATTTTCTCGTGATCATGGGTTTTGTGATAGGGTCTTCCCCTTCCTATTGTACAGAATGTTCATCGTGTCTGGGTTCCTCCTTCGCGTGACCCAACGACCTTGGATGCTCCTATGTGTGACCAGATTCCGATTTACGGGGAACTCGTGACCATAGCTATTGAACAGAGGACTGCAGCCCCTCTCCCTTCCCCTCTCTCATGCTGGAGATCTTTGCCACCCTTGGCTCCCGTTGTGTTCCAATAATTAACGGACAGAACACCCCCCATCCGGTCGTTCATTACCATTTAAATCAGGAGGACCACATTTTGAGTCTTAAGAGTGCACGTGCGTGACTCATAGCCTCGGTCAATATGTTGAGGCAGGAATACCATACCCGCACCCTAGAATCCATTCTATGTCCCGACCTCTCTCTTCAGTAGTATATAAAGGGCATTTAAATTCAGGTTTTGCCGGGGGAGGTAACTCTTGCATCCGCCAGGTGGAGCCACCAGCCCAAGAGACCAAAAAACTACCTCCAACACAAGAGAGCTTGCCACAAAGTTCACCATAGTTCCGGCAACCTTTGACCTCGAATTCTTCCGCGGTGATGCCGTCTGGTGGTGATGCGGTTTGCCTCCGCGGACAGAAAGTAGTCCCCAGACTTTGAATACGCTGTATGGACCGATTGGGTCCAGTGAGGTGTCCCCGCTCCTCCAGGGCTATCCAGTCATGGGTGGGTGTATGTATTCACAGAAAAAAAAAAAAAAAAAGCGGAACGCGGACTTTACTCCTACAATAGGGGCCTGTATTATACAATATACGAGGCCTATATGGGGTATGGGGGTGGGTGTTTTTTTTGGATTTTACTATGGGTTGCTTGGTCTTGTTTTTCACGTCTCGCCACGAAAAACACGATGGGAAGGGTCTCGGAGGTAGGCGGTGAATTTTTTTTGAAAAGTACCGGGTAGGTCTGTATATAGGCTCATATAGGCCGATAATGGCTATGGAGGATAGGTCCATACTGGGAAATTCACTCATGTTCATTGCGATATGGGTTGTTTGGTCTTGTTTTTCTCGTCTCACCATGCAGAACACGATGGGAGGGGTCTCGAAGTTCAGCGGTGAAATTTTTCGAAAAGTCCAGTTACCGGGTAGGTCTGTATATAGGCCCGTAGGCCACTGGCTATGGGGGATAGGTCCATACTGGGTGAACGTTTTGGGGTCTAGGTGAGCCCCTTGTGATTCGATGGTGTCGTATGAGGTCTTATTTTGAAGCTCTCCTGTGGGAGCATCCGACTGGACTAATGCTTCGTCCGTTTTCAATATTCTGCGCATGCGCAGTCTGGCCGTAGTATAGAAAGCAGGCATTTTGGGGGTACGTGAGGGTGTGTTTGGGGTAGAGATGGACCAATATTGGTCCAAATGGGTCGTGGGAGGCTTCAAAGTGAAGCTTTTGTATGGTAGAGTCAAACTGACGTGTTTTTTATTGCAAGTCGCGTCAATCTGCGCATGCGCAGTTGGGTGTAGTAAGTAAAGTGGTCATTTTGGGGTGTGCGTGGGGGTGTGTTTGGGGTAGAGATGAACCACTATTGGTCCGAATGTGTCGTGGGATGTGTCATTCTGTAGCTCTCGGGGTGTAGACTCCGATTTGAGGGCTGTCCACAGCATCTGTGACGTCATCGATGACATCATCAGTAGGAGTAGTAGCGAAAGTGGGCATTTTTGGGCAGTGAAAGAAGGTATTTGGGGTAGAAATGGACCATCCTTGGTCCAAATGCGTCCTGTGGGGTGTCATCTTGTAGCCTTCGGGGTGGAGACCACGATTTGAGGGAAGTCCACAGCATCTGTGACTTCATTGGTGACGTCATCAGTACGAGAAGTAGCGAAAGTGGGCATTTTGGGGAGGTGAAGGAAGGTATTTGGGGTAGCGATGGACCACTATTGGTCCGAATGCGTCGTGTGGGGTGTCATCTTGTAGTTCTCGTGGTGCAGATCTCTATTTGTGTCATGTTCACGTCATCTGTGACGTCATTGGTGACGTCGTCAGTAGGAGTAGTAGCGAAAGCGGGCATTTTGGGGAAGTGAAGGGAGGTATTTGGTGTAGAAATTGACCATCCTTGGTCCGAATGTATCGTGTGGGGTGTCATCTTGTAGTTCTCTGCATGTAGACGCATCTACACACTTGGTGGTCGCATCGTGTATGAATACTACATATGACTTGATACTGTGAACTATAACTGTAAAAGTTCAGGATGGTCGAGTGGTCTAAGGCGCCAGTCTCAAGTGCTGGTCTGCACATGCAGGGGGCATGGGTTCGAATCCTACTCCTGACACAGGAGTTGTTTACTTGATACTTCTGATACAATGGTTAAAACTATAAAACTATAGCTGTAAAGTCAGGATGGCCGAGTGGTCTAAGGTGCCAGTCCTAAGTGCTGGTCTGCGCAATGCAGGGCGTGGGCTCGAATCCTACTCCTGCCATGAGTTTTTTGTATATACACCTTTTGTATTATACCATTGTCCTGTATTATACAAAATCTGTCCTCTATTGTACCATATTTGTCCTGTATTATACAATATATGTTCTGTATTATACCAAATCTGTGCTGTATTATACAGTATCTGTCCTGTATTATACCAAATCTGTGCTGTATTATACCATATCTGTCCTGTATTGTACCATATATGTACTGTATTATACAATATATGTTCTGTATCATACAATATTTGCCCTCTATTATCCCATATCTGTGCTGAATTATACCATATCTGTGCTGTATTATACCATATCTGTGCTGTATTACACCATATCTGTCCTGTATTGTAACATATATGTCATGTACCATACAATATATGCTCTGTACTATACAATATATGTTCTGTATTATACCATATCTGTCCTGTATTATACCATATCTGTGCTGTATTATACCATATCTGTCCTGTATTTTACCATATCTGTCCAGTATTATACTGAATCTGTGCTGTATTCTACCATATCTGTCCTGTATTATATCATATCAAGTGCTGGTCTGCACATGCAGGGGGCATGGGTTCGAATCCTACTCCTGACACATGAGTTGTTTACTTGATACTTCTGATACAATAGTTAAAACTATAAAACTATAACTGTAAAGTCAGGATAGCCGAGTGGTCTAAGGCGCCAGTCCTAAATGCTGGTCTGCGCAATGCAGGGCGTGGGTTCGAATCCTACTCCTGCCATGAGTTTTTTGTATATACACCTTTTGTATTATACCATATATGTCCTGAATGTGCTGTATTATACCATATTTGTCCTGTGTTATACAACATCTGTCCTGTATTATACCAAATCTGACCTGTATTGTACCATATTTGTCCTGTATTATACCATATCTGTCGTGAATGTGCTGTATTATACCATATCTGTCCTGTATTATACCAAATCTGTGCTGTATTATACCATATCTCTCCTGTATTGTACCATATGTCCTGTATTATACAATATATGTTCTATATTATACAATATTTGCCAGGTGGAGCCACCAGACCAAAAAACTACCTCCAACACAAGAGAGCTTGCCACAAAGTTCACTATAGTTCCGGCAACCTTTGACCTCGAATTCTTCCGCGGTGATGCCGTCTGGTGGTGATGCGGTTTGCCTCCGCGGACAGAAAGTAGTCCCCAGACTTTGAATACGCTGTATGGACCGATTGGGTCCAGTGAGGTGTCCCCGCTCCTCCAGGGCTATCCAGTCATGGGTGGGTGTATGTATTCACAGAAAAAAAAAATAACAAAAAAATAAAATAAAAAGCGGAACGCGGACTTTACTCCTACAATAGGGGCCTGTATTATACAATATACGAGGCCTATATGGGGTATGGGGGTGGTCATTTTTTTTTTTGGATTTTACTATGGGTTGTTTGGTCTTGTTTTTCACGTCTCGCCACGAAAAACACGATGGGAAGGGTCTCGGAGGCAGGCGGTGAATTTTTTTGAAAAGTACCGGGTAGGTCTGTATATAGGCTCATATAGGCCGATAATGGCTATGGAGGATAGGTCCATACTGGGAAATTCACTCATGTTCATTGCGATATGGGTTGTTTGGTCTTGTTTTTCTCGTCCCACCATGCAGAACACGATGGGAGGGGTCTCGAAGTTAAGCGGTGAAATTTTTCGAAAAGTCCAGTTACCGGGTAGGTCTGTATATAGGCCCGTAGGCCACTGGCTATGGGAGATAGGTCCATACTGGGTGAACGTTTTGGGGTCTAGGTGAGCCCCTTGTGATTCGATGGTGTCGTATGAGGTCTTATTTTGAAGCTCTCCTGTGGGAGCATCCGACTGGACTAATGCTTTGTCCGTTTTCAATATTATACCATATCTCTCCTGTATTGTACCATATGTCCTGTATTATACAATATATGTTCTATATTATACAATATTTGCCCTCTATTATACCATATCTGTGCTGTATTATACCAAATGTGTGCTGTATTATACAGTATCTGTGCTGTATTATACCATATCTGCCCTGTGTTATACAATATCTGTCCTGTGTTATACCAAATCTGCCCTCTATTGTACCATATTTGTCCTGTATTATACAATATATGTTCTATATTATACCAAATCTGTGCTGTATTATACAGTATCTGTGCTGTGTTATACCATATCTGTGCTGTATTATACCATATCTGTCCTGTATTGTACCATATATGTCCTGTATTTTACAATATATATTCTGTATCTTACAATATTTGCCCTCTATTATACCATATATGTGCTGTATTATACCATATTTGTGCTGTATTATACCATATCTGTCCTGTATTGTAACATATATATCCTGTACTATACAATATATGCTCTGTACTATACAATATATGTTCTGTATTATACCATATGTCCTGTATTATACCATATCTGTGCTGTATTATACCATATCTGTCCTGTATTTTACCATATCTGTCCAGTATTATACTGAATCTGTGCTGTATTATACCATATCTGTCCTGTATTATATCATGTCTGTCCTGTATTCAACGCTTAGCTTAACGCTTCAACGCCCTGGTGAATTAGCCTAAAAGCTCTGTAGAACATGTATACATGGCATGTCGAACACTGTGAACATGGCCACATTTATCACACAAATTGCTGGCCTTCACTTTGATTTTATTTAAATAACCATCACATGGAAATACATTATGCAAAAATTTAAATTGCAATTGCTTTATTTTGTTTTCTTCGTCTCACCACGTAGAACCCCATGGGAGGGGTCTAGAAATGCTAAGGTGGGCGATTTGGGGTCTAGGAGGTACCCTAGTGGTCCGATTGGGTCGAGTGACCCATTCGGGGGGTCGCAATGGTCGTTTTGGGGTCGAGGGGGCCACTATTGGTCCGAATGGTCCGTATGAACTGTCATAGTGAAGCTCTCGTGATGGTTCATCCCACTGGACACATGTGTCGGCTGTTTTAAACATTCTGCGCATGCGCAGTCTGGCCGTAGTATAGAAAGCAGGTATTTTAGGGTAAATTTGGTGTAGAGATGGACCATCCTTGGTCCGAATGCCACGTGTGAAGTGTCATCTTGTAGCCCTCGGGGTGTGGACCACGACTTGAGGGATGTCCACGTCGCCTGTGACGTCATCGGTGACGTCATCAGTAGGAGTTGTAGCCAAAGTGGACATTTTAGGGGTGCGAAGAAAGGTGTTTGGGTAGAGATGGACCGTGTGAGGTGTCATCTTTTAGCTCTCTGCATGTCGATGACGAATGGTATGGTGCATGTTGCATGTCGCATCGTGCAACGCATGCGCAGTTGGCGTGTATTAAGTAAAGTGATCATTTTGGGGGCGCGTGGTGGTGTGTTTGAGCGATTGAGGGATCATCCGTGGTCCAAATGGACCGTGCGGGGTATCTGTGTGAAGCTCTCGGGTTGTAGACCACGACTTGAGAGACGTCCACGTCATCTGTGACGTCATTGGTGACGTCATCAGTAGGAGTAGTAGGGAACCGGGCATTTTGTGGGGCATGGGGGTGTATTTGCGCGATTGAGGGGCCATCCGTGATTCGAATGCATCGTGTGAGGTGTCAAAATTGCAGCCCTCGTGGTGTAGACTACGACTTGAGGAATGTCCATGTCATATGCGACGTCATTGGTGACGTCATCACTAGGAGTAGTAGCCAAAGTGGGCATTTTAGGGGTGTGAAGGGAGGTGTTTGAGGTAGAGTCATTGGAGACTTCGTCAGTAAGAATAGTAGCCGAAGTGGTCATTTTGGGGTGTGAATGAAGATCTTTGGGGTAGAGGTGTCATCTTGTAGCAACGCCTGCCAACTCCAAGCTTAACGCTTCAATGCCCTGGTGAATTAGCCCAGAAGCTCTGATTTTCTAGATATTCTATGGAATTGACACTAATTCATCGAAATGCGGTGACGTTCGTCAACGCCTTCGTTACGCCTTAACACCCTAGCATAACGCCTTAACGGCATGATCTTAACGCCTTATCTTAAAGCCCTTGATGCATGTGTGGTACACCCATTTTATCTTATACCTGTCATATTCGTTCTTGCCCGTAGGTGTATTCTCGGCTGCTCTTGTCCGATAAGAAGCCGCCCTTTGAGAAACTACAGAGCTCGGAGCTGTGGGGTGAACCGGTTAAGAATTCGGAGCTCTTGGAGCTTGTTATTCCCAATATGTACAGACACCACCACCACCACCGGGCGTTGACGCCGGTGGTGGTGATGTATGTGTGTGTGTGTGTGGCTACCACTACCACGTGGCGTCAACGCCCGGTGGTGGTGATGGTGGTGGTGGTGTCTGTACATACACAAACACCTGGTGCACCCGCACCCTGGTGTACCCTATGCCCACCCTCAAGTCGTGGTCTACACCACGAGAGCTTCACACTGATACCCCACATGGTCCATTTGGAACACGTATGGTCCCCCAATCGCTCAAACACACCCCCACGAACCCTCAAAATGATCACTTTACTTACTACACCCTAACTGCGCATGCGTTTCACAATACGACATCCAACATACACCATACCATTCGTCGTCTACATGCAGAGAGCTACAAGACACCCCACACGGGCCATTCGGACCAAGGATGGTCCATCTCTACCCAAACACCTTCCTTCACACCCCCAAAATGCCCACTTTGACAAAACTATTACTGAAGACGTCACCGATGACGTGGGCATCCCTTAAGTCGTGGTTTACACCCCGAGGGCTACAAAATGACAACCCACACGACGCATTCGGACCAAGGATGGTCCATCTCTACACTAAATACCCCTAAAATGCCTGCTTTCTATACTACGGGCACACTGCGCATGCGCAGAATGTTGGAAACAGCCGACACATTCGTCCACTGGGATGGACCACCACGAGAGCTTCACTATGACACCTCATACGGACCATTCGGACCAATAGCGGCCCACCTCGACCCCAAAACGGCCATTCCGATGCTATTTTTCTCCTGCGCATGCGCAGATAGACGACCCCTCATCCATCCAGTTGGACGCCCCCAACGAATGCTTCACATTGATACCTCACTCGACACAATCGGATCACTAGGGGTCCCCCTAGACCCCAAAAGGCCCACCCCAGCGTTACTTGCCCAGTGTGCATGCGTACAATTACAAGCGTCTAGTCCGTCATTCATAATCCAGCCGTCGTCCATTAGAGAATATCCGCGTCCATAATCCAAAGACCTATTCCATTTCCATATAACAGTATTAGTCGGTTTTCAAAAAAAGTCACCGCTTAGCTTCGAAACTCCTCCCATCGTGTTCTACGTGGTGAGACGAGAAAACAAGATGCCACAACCCATACCGCAAATGCCCAGGAGCGGGTTTCCCAGTGAGACAAACATTGTCCACTGAGCCAGTATTGGCCTATCCACCCCATCAGACGTCCCCGAACTTTCCGCCCCATCTGTTGGGTTTTTGCTCCTATCTCCGGAATCACAAAAAAATGAGATATGAAACTCCGTGACTTTTTAGGTTATCATAATGAGGTCATTTTGAGCCTATTTGCATGACCATCGAGCAGAGGAGCATGAGTAAATTCAAAATGGCGGCCATGTGGGGTACCAGAAAAGTGATGTTTTCGTCATATTTCTTCAAAAAATTTGCTTTTCTGTATGGAAAATCTGGGAAAACCTATTTATTTCATATGAGAGTACGTCTAATTTTATTCGAGAAAGTCAAGCATATTGATCGAGTGACAAGTTCAGCAAGATCATGCAGATTTTTGAGGCGACGTCCGTAAATTCGCGTCCATAATAACATCGTAAAAGCAGGCCAAAACATTGAACGTATTCCTTCCTTTTTGTTCAGTATTAGCTATGATCTATATTATGAAACCTAACTGACATGGAATTGAAAGAATATTCTGGAAATATAAAACTATACACGTAACACATATTAGAGTATTCCATGTTCGAGTCGTTCGGTATGTCAACGTTGTTGTTGTGAACCCTGAAAATGAACCAACGGCAAATTTGTGTAGGTCTGTATCACGAAGCTTTAGACAGATAAGCGGACTGCCACAAGACTTTTTGGTCTTCACTGTGCATGACTTGAATAAATATCCCGTATTTAAGTATTCTATTTAATCACCAACGTATAAAAGTTAAAGGGGCCATGAATTAATGAGGGACGATGAACCACCGTAAAGACTTGAATAGAAAAAGGAGCGCCATGAAAATTTCCTAAGAGCGTGTCCCGTCAACTCTCGTTGTCGGTGATTTTTATGTTCCGTTCAAACAGAATTCATTCGCACGCAGTTCTGCTTTCTCGGAAAATATTCACCGTGTTTCTCAAATAAAGGAATGCTGGTTGACAAAAAAATATTTGATATTTTTCAATCTTTATTTGCACGACATTTGTAAAAAAAAATACAGCGCAAAACGAACGCTGGAAACTCAAGAATGATTCAATAGCGGGCCGTGTGCAGACACTCGACCACGTGCGGGGGACTACCGCATATATATTTTTCCCGACTGCGGCGAAACGCGATCAAGTCAGGATAAAATTACAGGACTGCGGAGTTAATTGAATCAATTTTTTTCCTTGTAAGTAATAGTAATTCAGTCTGATGATATTGTACCATTCCCTGTTGTTTCTCTGCGTTTACAAATAATAGCATACGGCGATATACTATACGAGATTCTAGCAACATATTCACTTCACTTTCATCGGCACGAGCTCCGTGGCGAAAACGGGAGTGTTCGAATTTATTGTTTCACGGGTATATTGAAAATGATCCCGTGTTCGTTTTATTAGGATGGACAAAATCACGACAGCGGAAAAATCGGCCGTTTTCGAATTAAATTTGGAAGGTGAATTAATAGGGAAATTACCGTATTATTTACTATTTTATCTTGCAGTTTTTGCGAAGAAAGAACAAAAATAAAATAATCGAAAATGCTGACCGAAAAATCGTCCAAAAATGCTCTTTTTGAAAATGACGTCACAGTGACGTCATCATAACGGCCATCTTGGATTATTTTACAATGCCTTGCAGAGCTTCACCCAAAGATATAGTGTGGTAAGTTTCAGTCCTCTAGCCTTAGCGATAGCCCCCCCCCTAAGGCTGCGGTAGTAAAGATATTAAATAGGGAAGAAGGACTAAGTGAGTCACCTTGGCGAATGCCAATATTTGGGGGAAATTCATGGGATATAGAATTATTGATTTTGATATGGAGAGAGTTTTGTTGGTAAAGGTTTTTAATGACATTATAAAACCGTCCATTGATGCCCATTTTGTAGTTTTAGAAACAGACCATGATGCCAAATTGAATCAAATGCTTCCCGAAAATCCACGAAGCAAAGGTACAATTCTTTCTTGACATTTTTGATGTATTTATCTATAAGGGATCGAAAAGATGGACAGTGGTTCTATGATCGGGGTGGAATCCTGCCTGAGAGTCGGGGATGGAGTTAGAGTCATCAAGGAAGGTTACTAATATTGAGTTTAGGGTCTTTGTGAAGAGTTTACTGCATTGGGCAGATAAGAATTGCTATGCCTCTGTAGTTTTCTGGGCTTGAGCGGTTTCCCTTTTGTGGATGGAAGAGATGTAACCAACTGTCCATGGGCTAGGGAAGATGCCAGAGGAGAGGATAGACTTAAAGAGTTTATTTAAGGGTGGGAGGAAGATATCTTGGCCGTATTTTAGCATTATATTCGTTAATGAATCGGGACATCCGGTTTTATTGTTCGTTGGTGTTTTCAAATTGTCTTTTATCTCATTACGTGTAAATGGTGTATTAGTGCAGTGCAATAATAGTTTTTTAATACTGTACAATACATCGTTTTACATGAGTGAGACAAACCTCAGGAACACGCGGGCACGGCAGCACAAAACGTCTTTCCAGATTTGGTGATATCGTCTTTCTGTCCAGTCCAGCTGACCAGGTCATCTATACGATTCGTCCATTCCAGGGTAGAGGGGAACCAGGTGGACTGATTCACCCATTTCAGTCCAGGACATGAGGGTCGTAACTACCACAGTATCTTGGATACGATTTAGGTGAGCGATGGCGCGCGAGGGCGATCGCTCGCCTCCAAACGAAAGTGCATGTTTCATATTTCAAACCCCTTTACTTTGCGAGATATTTGATCCCTTACAACATAAACAATGTTGAAGTGGGAAAATCTGCACAAAGCCACGAGGAACCAACTTGATCACATCAAGATGGGCTACCACTAGTTAAGGCCTTTATGCTGGCATCCATGTAGGCACTCAAAATCTAACAAAGAACAAGCTCGAGCTCCCATGTAGTCCGGTGGCTTAAGGTCAAGATCGTAACTGACTGAAATAAAGCGCCATTTTTTTGCAGAGAGGCATTTGGAATGATTTGGGCATAAGGAATGATCTCAGAACAGGTACCCATTTCTACAGGAGATGGAAGGCCCTTAATTGGCATAAATCCAATATGACCACCATACTATCGCATTTTACAAGAGATTGTTTTTTCACGAGCCTGACTGACTCAAGAAGAAAATAATAACGAAGCGCTGTCTCTAGCCCCGCTGTCTCAATCGCTCGTCACACCCAATACCCTGTCTGTTGCGGACTCTCTGATGCAGACACCCTAGAAGCTAGGGTTCTTCTGACATCGTTCCTTGCTGAATCTTTCTTGAAAGTATACAAGCGCGCATGAGATTTCCTCAACAACACTGGTCAGTGTGCCAGTAAGATATTCCTCATCTCATCGGCACAGTTGGTTTCCTTCAAAGCGTTCTTGCATTTCCACACGTATGCACCCTCCACAGCTTATACATTCGCATCGGCTATCAGTTATGTGCACAATTTGGCTGCAGTACACGATCCTGCTCAGTGATTCCTTGCCAAAAAGCTACTTACGGGCATGTCACATTTACATGGCCGGATACCAGACTGCTCTCAATTAAGGATATCCTCGTACCCCACATTGTATCCATGTAACTCTTTGAAGAGCAATGATATTGGTAGCATTGGAGCGATATGCAAGAGATGGGAAAAATTGACATCTGGTGACTGAAAGGCAACCATAGCAACCAAAGCAAAACGGAATCTCTTTAATCGGCGTTGACCATCTTTAATAGGCCATAGGTTTCGCATTGGCGCCGCCACTTCATCTTCAGCAGCAGGAATCCCAAATAACATATTCACAAATGTGTAGCTGGAAGTCGAACGCTATATTATTATGACACATTTCACTTGGTACATATGCATTATCCAGTCACAGGTTCCATTGTATGGTAGCCCCAACGAATTTAGGTCATAAATAAGGATCCGGTCCAACTTAACTCAGTTTGGCAAAGGTAAGTCAGGGGCTGCCGAGCCATCTGGGTCAGTTACATATGATTATTTTCTAATATTTACTGTATACTTAAGATGAAGAAAAAAAATAGGGAAAAATGATTCAAAATTTTGGATCGAAAATTCGTCAAAAAATGACCATTTTTGGTTCTGACGTAGCTGTAACGTCATTTTGGCGGCCGTCTTGGATTAAGTTGCATTTCTCACTAGACCTGTGCCAACACTATAAGTGTGAAAATTTTCAGACTCTTACCCCAGAGGATGGCGAATATATGAAGTTTTAAAAATCGTTGAGATAAAAATTACCATTTATAGGCCCAAAATGACCCCGGGCCCCTAATGGACCACATATTATCTTCTGGTCCTCGAAAATCGGGGGCACCCCTTCTGATACTGTTCTCGGTGCCTCTGACGACATGTGTGCCAAATTTGGTGCTTTCTTCCACTCTGTCACGTTAAAGTGAAAATCTGGCCTTTAAGCCATCGGACTATGTCAAACAGATATAAGAAAGCAACTCCTTTTTATATACATTAACTAATCAAATTATTTAACATTTACAGTATAAAGGAAAATTTGTTTTTGAGTTCTCCAAAAATATTTTGGGGTTAAATATTCATTATACAGGTCAGATAGGCATTCAAACCAGAGTCACTGCATCAAGCCAGTGACTGCAGCCTATTCAGGAAAAGGTCTTTGAAATATAAATGAGTGGCAGGTTGCCTATGACAGTCTTGACTAGCAGAATTTTGTTTGGGGCTTGCATAAAACTTGGGATCTGGATTTCACAGGTGACCTGCATTTACAAGTCCAGTGCATCTTAGTCAGTGTTTCCCAGCTCTTTCCTTTGGCTTTGGAAGAATATTTGCATATGAACTTGGGTGTATGCTTTAGCCTGCAATACCTTGCTACCCTGTCTGTGACTGAACATTAAGACATGTAAGACTGTCTCCAACACAGGTACCATGAACACAAAGGCTGGGCAATTCTATTTGAACAGTTTAGGTATTTTTACTATCAAGTGTGCAAAAAGTTGTTATATTTCTAATGTCCATGGAGAATTGAAGAGAAAAGATCTCTAAACCTTGAGAATTATCCTTGATATCTTTGGTGTTATGCTGCTTTGCAAGGTTTTAATCATAGCAGTCTCTTGTCATATTATACAACTTCGACAAGGGCGAGAAATTTTGTGCAAATATATTCTAGTATTACTGCTATGAATGGAAAGATGTGCTTGTCAAGGTGAGGTTGCAAGGATGGATGCCAAAACAAAGGTCTTAAAGTAAAACTTGCTATCAACAAACATGACAAATGGAGATCACACCAGCAGCATGTAAACAATGGTAAAGAGGGCACAACACAGGTGTCTGCTGAATATATGATATTTATTGTTGAAAGATATTGCAAAGTTCAGCATAAACAGTGGGCTATACTACAACACAATCTTCTACTCCAGTAATCATTCAAACTGGTTCACTGTACATGATGAAAATGTCTCTAAATGATTTTGAGCTTGATCATCTTTGAATTCTTGCATTAATATTACCTCACATGAACCTGTTAACACACAAGTTAATACTTTTTGTCAGATATAACTGTATTATTCTAACTATCAGGTATAATAAATTATTCAATAAATTCTGCAGCCCACATTAACTTGGTACATAAATGTGTAACAGCTCTAAGATTTGTTGACCATGTTGACGGAGGCCATTCTCACAATGGTATGCCGAATACATAGTCTAGTTAACAGGTGAATTAAGAATTTTAGCATCTGATGTTTACTACATGTACATGTGAGCAATTTATAAGAATGATATAAATTTCATTTTGCGGAACTGCAATCTAGGTAAACCAAGACGGTAAATCAAGGGAACACCATGTAGATGTAACGCTATGAAATCTTTGTGTGAACTGTTTGCCGATATTCTATGAGATTTCTTCCTTTTCTCTCCGACAATAATAGACCTGGAGATTAACATCTTCGCATGGCACAATCTTTTGATATTTTCTACCCTTAACAAAGACAGACTTTTCGGCGGGAGTAAACTCTTTGATCTTTAGAGTTTACCATGCACGCTGTCTGGAAATGATGCCATATTTGGATAGCCTACTGTTTTCCGATAATGTTTATATATATTAGTCCACATGCCACGGAGTGTAATTACTGTGGGTGTGATTTTGAAATTGTTTCACCTGATCGGATAACAAATGTAGTTTCAAATTCGCACGGGATTTATATAGTGCTGAGTGCTGATGTGACATTGTCAGATATAATATTCTGTGATATTGTAAATATATCATATTCAAAATGCATGTATGGTTTAACAGTCATAGGAAATATAATGGTACATCCTGTGTACATGTGTATACAGATGTATGTATAGTACAATATAGAACCTGACAATATTGCAGAGTCGCATATTAATATCAATAAAGCTTGATTTATGTGCATATTGTTCCATATTAAATAGATACTATTACATATATACTATTATACCAAAATACAATGTATTGATCTATTCATGTATTGTACGAGGGAACTATTGGCAAATTCCTCCACGAACAATTCAACATCTACAATAGCTACCTAGGAAAATCTATACTAGTAATTACAGGGGACAAATATTGAAACATGATGACCAGTCAAAAAGATTGAGTGAGTGAGTGAGTGAGTGAGTAGTAGGGGTTAACGTCATTTGCAACCTTGTTTCCGTCATATCACGACAGTGCCTACATGTGCCTGAACATGAGAGTGCTCACAATTCCTATTACCCTAGACACTGATCAGCCCAGTCTGTACAACACCCAGTCACTCATCCAACTATTAACCGAGCTTAACGTTCCTTAACTTCGGTGATTGAAACCCAAGGCTACTTCATGCATAATAACTTCTTTCAGAGCAATAAAAGAAGCGGTTATCCATAAAATAGCATTGTGTTAAATACGCTGATTTCTATAGGACTGCGCCTATCAAAGGAAAAAGATTAATTAAAACAGTATCCCAACATTTTTGAAGTCTGCAGATACTTGAAATAACAGCTTGACCTTCCAAAGTTCAATACAGATCTGTTACATACGGTAATTCCCCCAGTAATTCGATCACCAGAAGTGCAACAAAAATGGCTTATATCTGAAAATATTATTGATAGCACCATCTACAAGGTGTCACATTTTGTCATTATATGGCTTTTCTTCAGTTTGAATGAAGAATAGGAATGTTACTTTTTCTCTGTGTTTGAATAACAGAGTTGAAAAGTGAACTTCCTGTGATTGAATTATTAGGGAAATTACCGTACATAAAACCTAGACTGTCCCGTTTTCAGTAATACAATTGGCAATATGAGGGCGACTGTTGAATTTTGTACATGAAGATGAAATAAATAACCAATGAATGATCTGATCAACTCTTGCAACGTCATTTTCCCCTTTTCAGCTCGTCTTCATGAGAACCTGAGCACCCCTCACCCATCCAGTTGGACGCCCCCCACGAATGCTTCACATTGATACCTCACATGACCCAATCGGACCACTAGGGGTCCCCCTAGACCCCAAAACGCCCACCCCAGCGCTACTTGCCCAGTGCGCATGCGTACAGTTGACTTTCTCAAAAAAAATCACCGCTTAGCTTCGAAACTCCTCCCATTGTGTTCTACTTGGTGAGACGAGAAAACAAGATGCCACAACCCATACCGCAAATGCCCAGGAGCGGGTTTCCCAGTGAGACAAACATTGTTTCACTGAGCCAGTATTGGCCTATCCACCCCATCAGACGTCCCTGAACTTTCCGCCCCATCTGTTGGGTTTTTGCTCCTATCTCCGGAACGACAAAAAAGTGAGAAATGAAACTCCGTGACATCTTAGATTATCATATTGGGGTCATTTTGAGCCTATTTGCATGACCCTCGAGCAGAGGAGCATGAGTAAATTCAAAATGGCGACCATGTGGGGTACCAGAAAAGTGATGTTTTCGTCATATTTCTTCAAAGATTTAGCTTTTCTGTATGGAAAATCTGGTAAAACCTATTTTATTCCATATCAGAGTATTATTTACTATTTTATCTTGCAGTTTTTGCGAAGAAAATACAAAAATAAAAAAATCGAAAATTCTGAACAAAAAATCGTTCAAAAATGCTCTTTTTGAAAATGACGTCACAGTGACGTCATCATGACGGCCATCTTGGATTTTTTTACAATGTCTTGCAGAGCTTTACCCAAAGATATAGTGTGGTAAGTTTCAGTCCTCTAGCCTTAGCGATAGCCCCCAGGCTGCGGTACACCTCAAATCGTCCAGGCCAGACAGAGTTAATTATGGGACATCGGAGCAGGAAATGACATTCGAGTTCCACCTCAGTGACATTCGCAACTTTTCAGGGATCTCCGGTTTGAGATGTCCCTCGAAGGCCATTGACGCCATATTGGACTAGAGCGTGGTCACGTGTGTTTCGATGTCAGGGAACTGTCAGTGACGTCACGGGAATTATATCTTGCCAATACGTGGCGTGTGTACCATTTAAACTGATGGTTTTCTATTGAAACGTGCTTCGAATGAAAAGAATAAACAGTTTTTAGAATATCTGACGTAAATCAGAGACTCGCAGGGAAATATTTGCTGGTCGGGGATTAAGGCTTCCGCGAGAGTGATTGGGCTTCGGAGCCACGTCACATCTGGAGATTCATAGGAAATTCATGTTGTCGTCCCCCGAGCGTAGAATCAGTCCCCTTCGTAGATTTCCGCTCGGGAGTTCCGAATGCCTCAGTGAGTGGACACACCGGACAGTAACGATATGGACGTGAGATGTTTTTATGTATCGGCCTCTTTCTACCTGTAGGATGTGGCTGCCAATCCTAAGCTTTGAAAGTGTCTGGGCTGTATTTCTGGTTTTTGTAAATGTCAGATAGGGTTGTAGTTGGTAGTTTGTGTAGATTTTTTTAAGTAGGGATAATTTACCAGAGTTTGTCTGTGCACTAGTGGCAAGGTTATTTTGAAGATTTTGTCATATGATTGTTTCAGTGAGGATTCTAGTTGTTTTATGTAGGACCAATTTTGTTTTGTTGGGAATGGATAAGGTGATTGGCATTAGTTTTTTTGAGGAATTTTTGTGTTGTGTTTTCCCAGTTGTGTGGTGAATCAGGATTAGTTAGGTAGTATGAATATGCATCTTTAAGTAGAGTATTCTCTGTATGCTGTAGTCGGTGTCTGTATTTTACTTACTTTAGTAAAATATCAAATAGCAGTGGTTATTAATTGACTGTGTATGTTATTACCCGAATACAGTGTAAAACGGCCTATCCATACGTCATGTCGAACCCGGCTTGTATTGGCCGAGTTGTATTGGCCGAGGTGAAAGCTGTATTGGGGTCCGTGTAACCTTGCACAGTTCAATTTTCGTTTTTCGTTTTTGGTTTCTCAAAATCAAAAATTGAAATTTGACCGTCAATTTTCAATTTTCGTTTTTTGTTTCTGTAATCTCAAAATCAAAAATTGAAATTTGAACGTCAATTTTCAATTTTCGTTTTTTGTTTTTGTGTTCTGAAAATCAAAAATTGAAATTTGACCGTCAATTTTCAATTTTCGTTTTTTGTTTTTGTGTTCTGAAAATCAAAAATTGAAATTTGACCGTCAATTTTCAATTTTTGATTCTTGGATTACAAAAACAAAAAACGAAAATTGATATTTGACAGTAATTTTTCAATTTTCGTTTTTCGTTTTGCTTCACGCAAAAATGAAAATCAAATATTGAAAATTGCCTCGACTTGTCCGTTTTTCGTTTTTTGATTTTAACTTTGACGTATCAATGTTAAGTTCGCATGTGGACGGGTTATCATGTCACTTCCGGTAAGACGAGTAGAATAGAAAACGCAAATCGTGTATAAGAGGTGTGGAGCGTGACAGGCATGTGGCCCACCAGGCCATCCTCGGGAGCCAGTGTATTGATCGATTTGTTAGGGTTGCATTGCCTTGGTTAGTTGCACACGGTAGTTCTGGATAAAAAAGAGATCAAGGGGTATCGTCTAAATCAAACCAATTATTGAACAGTTTCAGCTAGCTCATTACTCCAATCCACTAGCTGGACGGTTTGAGATGTGACATCGCTGGCATAACTTTGATGTCAGGCTGAAATCGACATCGAGAGTCAAGCCAAAAACCGCCGGCTTGGGATACCGACATGCTAATTCAACATAACCTCGGGGATGAAATATTCGAGATTGCACAACGACTCAAGAACTCACTCGAATCACCAAAAATGGACCTGGACTTGTGAAGATGCACCAGACAGGTCTGGATATGTGGCATCCCGTTGTTCGCAATGGTTATTGGCATTGAGGCCTGAGCCAATCAGAACGCACTCTTAGCTTTTCTCATTTCTAAAAATAGATGTTTAGAGCGCTACAAAATCGAACAGCATTCATGCAGACAACCGCTATTTGCTATTGATTTGAAATATATAGTATTTATAAAGATACCAACAAAGATGTAATATCAATAAGAGTAAGCATCGCGGTGATGGACCGCGAAATGCGTACATGGCAAGCGGCCCGTAAACCACCATTCCAAAGAAGCACACAATCGCCACGTTGATGTCAGACGCCTGAACGCTTCAACGCTTCAGGTCCAATCTTCATTCTCTATTTTTGGGACATGGATCGTTGGAACGTTCAGATGCCCGTCAACGTTCAGCGTCAAAAACGCTTCAACGCTTTAAGTGTGGGTGTCAAACGCGTCAACGCATCGACGCGGGAAGTTCCTTTGGGGGTTATGATTAGGGTACCCACGTATTTATTATACTACCCTACTTTAATGAAACTCCCCTGTGTATCAACCCCGTTGTTCTCCATATAATGCTTCACACCTGCTGCACGATTGCCTAGTCGCTTCTACACATGCGCAGTTGGCCCATTATATTCTAGCTCGAATGCCTGGCTCCAGGGATCTATATAGTGTAGTGAAACTCCTACATCTTCCCCCTACTGTTTTTTTTTCATACCTGCCTAAACAATCCGATTTGCGCTTTCCATACTACTCCGCGGACCGAAAGTGACATCATAAGTCTTGCGCGTGCGCAGTTAACAGTGACGAGTCAAAGTTAAAATCAAAAAACGAAAAACGGACAAGTCGAGGCAATTTTCAATATTTGATTTTCATTTTTGCGCGAAGTAAAACGAAAAACGAAAATTGAAAATTGAATGTCAAATTTCAATTTTTGATTTTGAGAAACCGAAAACGAAAAACGAAAATTGAAAATTGACGGTCAAATTTCAATTTTTGATTTTGAGAAACCAAAAACAAAAAAACGAAAATTGAATTGTGCAAGGTTACACGGACCTATTGGCCGGGTTGAATGTTGTATTCAAAAAACCGGCTGGACACTTCTTAATTAGAGTTTATACATCAACACACTGGCAACTTCGATGTTATGTCCTAGAATTACTGCTAACCCACACTGTTGGTTCAAACCATACTAACTAATAATTACTACGTTGCTATAGTACCATAGTAATTATATTGTTTTGTTTGCCATACTTGTACCATTTTACGAGTCGTGCAATAAACATATTGTATTGTATTGGCCGAGGTCAACGAGTGCAGCCGTAACTAGCAGTAAGGACCGATGACTGGAGAAACCGACGACAGCAGTGTTGTTTGTTCAGCGCGATGGCGAGCGCAGAGCGTGTTATTCAAGGGTTCGTGGATGGAATTTTAGAGCTTGAGGAGATATGTGGAGACGATTTAAAACTATTTAAACCTGTTACAGATCAAGAAGCGGATGCTGCCACTTAAGCTCGGAAAAACAAGAACACGGCCAGTAAATGTCAATTAATAAAAATATTATGAATCGATTGTTTTCGTATAGCCTTAGTATTGACCTTCGGGTCGCCGTATTGGCCCTCGGCCTGCGGCCTCGGGTCAATACGGCGACCCTCAGGTCAATACGAAGGCAATACGAAAACAATCGATTAATAACATATAGTATTGACCAAGTTCGGCCCTGCTTCCAAGGTTAGTAGTACGTTTGGGTAGATTTAATGTAAACTTACAGTATTTATTGAGGGCTTGCTCACAGAGGGATTTATCTAGTTTTTGTATATTTAGCCAGTACTCATTTTCTTGTTTGTTTAGGACTTTTTCGTCCAAACCCCAGACTTTACTGTTGTATAGGAGTATTGGTTTTGTAGTTGGTTTTTGAGATGAAATGGAAAGCAGCAGTGATTAGTCGTTTTTGCAGTTTGAATATAGCTTATAGCTTTGGCTTTCAGATCACTCTGTGATTGTACCCTTTTCATTAATGGTTGTTCCTAAATATTGATAATTTGAACATTGAAGTAAGGGTGTATTGTTAAATGTAAATGTGATGGGTATATCATTTTTCCGCCTTACAGGTTGCATTATCATAATTTGAGTTTTCTCAATATTTATATGTAGGTTAAGTAAGGAGTTTTATAGTCCTATTGGGCTTTCAGATATAAGTAGGAGATCATCTGCGTAAAGAAGGTGGGTGATCTGTTCTGGCGAGTTACAGGATGTGAAGTAGATTTGTCGAATTCTAAGTCATTGATAAAGATATTAAATAGGGAAGGACTAAGTGAGTCACCTTGGCGAATGCCAATATTTGGGGGAAATTCATGGGATATAGAATTATTGATTTTGATATGGAGAGAGTTCTGTTGGTAAAGGTTTTTAATGACCTTATAAAACCGTCCATTGATGCCCATTTTTGTAGTTTTAGAAACAGACCAGGATGCCAAATTGAATCAAATGCTTTTCGAAAATCCACGTTGCAAACGTACAATTAATTCTTTCTTGCCATTTTTGATGTATTTATCTATGAGGGATGTAGACACGAAAAGATGTACAGTGGTTCTATGGTCGGGGTGGAATCCTGCCTGAGAGTCGGGGATGGAGTTAAGAGTCATCAAGCAAGGTTACTAATATTGAGTTTAGGGTCTTTGTGAAGAGTTTACTGCATGAGGCAGATAAGAATTGCTATGCCTCTGTAGTTTTCTCGGCTTGAGCGGTTTCCCTTTTGTGGATGGAAGAGATGTAACCAACTGTCCGGGAGCTTGGGAAGATGCCAGAAGAGAGGATAGAATTAAAGAGTGTATTTAAGGGCGAGAGGAGGATATCTTGGCCGTATTTTAACATTTCATTCGTTAATGAATCGGGACCTCCGGTTTTATTGTTCTTTAGTGTTTTCAAATTGTCTTTTATCGCATTACATGTAAATGGTGTATTAGTGCAGTGCAATAATAGTTTTTTAATACTGTGCAATACATCGTTTTTACATGAGTGAGACAAACCCCAGGAACACGCGGGCACGGTAGCACAAAACGTCTTTCCAGATTTGGTGATATCGTCTCTCTGTCCAGTCCAGCTGACCAGGTCATCTATAGGATTCGTCCATTCCAGAGTAGAGGGGAACCAGGTGGACTGATTCACCCATTTCAGTCCAGGACATGAGGGTCGTAACTACCACAGTATCTTGGATACGATTTAGGTGAGCGATGGCGCGCGAGGGCGATCGCTCGCCTCCAAACGAAAGTGCATGTTTCATATTTCAAACCCCTTTACTTTGCGAGATATTTGATCCCTTACAACATAAACAATGTTGAAGTGGGAAAATCTGCACAAAGCCACGAGGAACCAACTTGATCACATCAAGATGGGCTACCGCTAGTTAAGGCCTTTGTGCTGGCATCCATGTAGGCACTCAAAATCTAACAAAGAACAAGCTCGAGCTCCCATGTAGTCCGGTGGCTTACGGTCAAGATCTTGACTGACTGAAATAAAGCGCCATTTTTTGCAGAGAGGCATTTGGAATGATTTGGGCATAAGAAATGATCTCAGAACGGGTGCCCATTTCTACAGGAGATTGACGGCCCTTAATTGGCATAAATCCAATATGACCACCATACTATCGCATTTTACACGAGATTGTTTTTTCACGAGCCTGACTGACTCGAGAAGAAAATAATAACGAAGCGCTGTCTCTAGCCCCGCTGTCTCAATCGCTCGTCGCACCCAATACCCTGTCTGTTGCGGACTCTCTGAAGCAGACACCCTAGAAGCTAGGGTTCTTCTGACATCGTCCCTGCTGAATCTTTCTTGAAAGTATACAAGCGCGCGTGAGATTTCCTCAACAACACTGGTCAGTGTGCCAGTAAGATATTCCTCATCTCATCGGCACAGTTGGTTTCCTTCAAAGCGTTCTTACATTTCCACACGTATGCACTCTCCACAGCTTATACATTCGCATCGGCTATCAGTTATGTGCACAATTTGGCTGCAGTACACGATCCTGCTCAGTGATTCCTTGCCAAAAAGCTACTTACGGGCATGTCGCATTTACATGGCCGGATACCAGACTGCTCTCAATTAAGGATATCTTCCTATCTCACATTGTATCCATGTAATTCTTTGAAGAGCAATGATATTGGTAGCATTGGAGCGATATGCAAGAGGTGGGAAAAATTGACGTTTGGTGACTGAAAAGCAACCATAGCAACCAAAGCAAAACGGAATCTCTTTAATCGGCGTTGACCATCTTTAATAGGCCATAGTTTTCGCATTGGCGCCGCCACTTCATCTTCAGCAGCAGGAATCCCAAATAACATATTCACAAATGTGTAGCTGGAAGTCTAACGCTATATTATTATGACACATTTCACTTGGTACATATGCATTATCCAGTCACAGGTTCCATTGTATGGTAGCCCCAACGAATTTAGTGCATAAATGATCTGGTCCAACTTAACCCAGTTTGGCAAAGGTAAGTCAGGGGCTGCCGAGCCATCTGGGTCAGTTACATATGATTATTTTCTAACATTTACTGTATACTTAAGATGAAGAAAAAAAAATAGGGAAAAATGATTCAAAATTTCGGATTGAACATTTTTGGTTCTGACGTAGCTGTAACGTCATTGTGGCGGCCGTCTTGGATTAAGTTGCATTTCTCACTAGACCTGTGCCAACACTATTAGTGTGAAAATTTTCAGACTCTTACCCCAGAGGATGGCGAATATATGAAGTTTTAAAAATCGTTGAGATAAAAATTACCATTTATAGGCCCAAAATGACCCCGGGCCCCTAATGGACCACATATTATCTTCTGGTCCTCGAAATCGGGGGCACCCCTTCTGATATTGTTCTCGGTGCCTCTAACGACACGTGTGCCAAATTTGGTGCTTTCTTCCACTCTGTCACGTTAAAGTAAAAATCTGGCCTTTAAGCCATCGGACTATGTCAAACAGATATAAGAAAGCAACACCTTTTTATATACATTAACTAATCAAATTATTTAACATTTACAGTATAAAGGAAAATTTATTGAAAATTTGTTTTTGAGTTCTCCAAAAATATTTTGGGGTTAAGTATTCATTATACAGGTCAGATAGGCATTTAAACCAAAGTTACTGCATCAAGCCAGTGACTGCAGCCTATTCAGGAAAAGGTCTTTGAAATATAAATGAGTGGCAGCTTGCCTCGGACAGTCTTGACTAGCAGAATTTTGTTTGGGGCTTGCATAAAACTTGGGATCTGGATTTCACAGGTGACCTGCATTTACAAGTCCAGTGCATCTTAGTCAGTGTTTCCCAGCTCTTTCCTTTGGCTTTGGAAGAATATTTGCATATGAACTTGGATGTATGCTTTAGCCTGCAATACCTTGCTACCCTGTCTGTGACTGAACATTAAGACTGTCTCCACCACAGGTACCATGAACACAAAGCCTGGGCAATTCTATTTGAACAGTTTAGGTATTTTTACTATCAAGTGTGCAAAAAGTTGTTATATTTCTAATGTCCATGGAGAATTGAAGAGAAAAGATCTCTAAATCTTGAGAATTATCCTTCATATCTTTGGTGTTTTGCTGTTTTGCAAGGTTTTAATCATAGCAGTCTCTTGTCATATTATACAACTTCGACAAGGGCGAGAAATTTTGTGCAAATATATTCTAGTATTACTGCTATAAATGGAAAGATGTGCTTGTCAAGGTGAGGTTGCAAGGATGGATGCCAAAACAAAGGTCTTAAAGTAAAACTTGCTATCAACAAACATGACAAATGGAGATCACACCAGCAGCATGTAAACAATGGTAAAGAGGGCACAACACAGGTGTCTGCTGAATATATGATATTTATTGTTGAAAGATATTGCAAAGTTCAGCATAAACAGTGGGCTATACTACAACACAATCTTCTACTCCAGTAATCATTCAAACTGGTTCACTGTACAAGATGAAAATGTCTCTAAATGATTTTGAGCTTGATCATCTTTGAATTTCTGCAATAAATATTACCTTACATGAACCTGTTAACACTTGTTGTCAGATATAACTGTATTATTCTAACTATCAAGTATAATAAATTATTCAATAAATTCTGCAGCCGACATTAATTTGGTACATAAATGTGAAACAGCTCTAAGATTTGTTGACCATGTTGACGGAGGCCATTCTCACGATGGTATGCAGACTCCCTGCTATATCCATAGCCAAGTTAACAGGTGAATTAAGAATGTCAAATGACCTGATTTTATCGTCTGATGTTTACTACATGTAAGCAATTTATAAGAATGATATAAATTTCATTCTGCAGAACTGTGCAATCTAGGTAAACCAAGATGGTAAATCAGGGGAATATGATCTAGAAGCAATGCTATGAAAACTATGTGCGAAATGTTTGTTGATATTCTACGAGATCCCATAATAAGCCATATTTCTTCCTATTCTCTCTGGCAATGATTGGCGCAGTTCACGGAGATCAACATCTTCGTACGGCTCAATCTTTTGATATTTTCTACCCCCTAACAAAGACAGACTTTTCGGCGGGAGTAAATTCTTTGATCTTTAGAGTTTACCATGCAAACTGTCTGGAAATGATGCCATATTTGGATAGCCTACTGTTTCCCGATAATGTTTATACATATTAGTCCACATGCTACTGTGTGTAATT
The DNA here is from genome assembly GCA_036873755.1 of Hanleya hanleyi. Taxonomy (NCBI): domain Eukaryota; kingdom Metazoa; phylum Mollusca; class Polyplacophora; order Lepidopleurida; family Hanleyidae; genus Hanleya; species Hanleya hanleyi. Next base: position 6,005 of record JAVTVY010003811.1, on the reverse strand, counting down.
ACTGTGGGCGTGATTTTGAAATTGTTTCACCAAGCTAGCAACCTGATTGGCTAACAAATGTAGTTTCAAATTCGCATGAGATTTATATAGTGCTGAAGTCCAATATAATATTCCGTGATATTCTATCTGAGTTTACGGAGATTGCAGAACTGTGATCCTGACGATCAAAATCTAATTAAACTTTGCCCAACTCTTACACGGACACACAGCATGGAGGGGAGAGAGGGGCTGAAACTCCTTGACTTTATAGTTTATCATATTGGGGTCATTTTGAGCCTATTTACATAACCCCCGAGCAGAGGATCATGGGTAAATTCAAAATGGCAGCCACGTGGGGTACCAGAATAGTGATGTTTTTGTCATATTTCTTCAAAATTTCCGCGATGAAAAGTGGGCAAAAACGTTATTTCACATCACATTAATATTTACTAAATTCTCATGCAGTTTTTGTGGAGAAATTGTATAAATAAACAAGAGCCCAAGGGGCTTCAATATACACCCGTATATCTGGAATTACATTGGTCCAAATTAAAAGGTTGTTTAATAGCCTTGATTCCAATTGGTAGCTAGCAATCCAGAGAAAGGTCCACAATTTTGTGCTTCTGAGAATGTAACATATATCACATCTAAAATTGAATGATAAACTAAAATGAGCTTTACTCTTGGAAACTAGTTGACCTTGGAGTAAGTAACGAGAGCTCACATATCCCACTCTGAAATCGACAATAGTCAAACACAAGAAAATAGTAGTTTTCCTGCAAATGGATTTCTTTCAGACGAGAGAATTTTTCATGAAGGAAGAAGAAAGTGAAGTAAACCTTTGTTCTTGAGTTGATAAACAGGTATGAAGTTCATAAAGGACCCCTCTCCCCATTAAATTAGCAAATGTATGGTTTTTATTTCACAACAGTTGAACTAAATGTAGCTGTTTCCCAACACGGGAGACAACTCCACAGAACACATGCCATATACATGTAGGGGAGAGAACTCTGAATATTCCAACCTATCACATAGTCCGCTAAACTTGATTCAGTTTTGGGGGACTGTGACCTTGACCTTTGACAAATTGATGTATGGCTCCTCTTCGCCATGCGAGTAAGGTATTTGATACCATTCCATACCTTGAAACTAGAGATGCCGCATGGAAAACAAATGTTAATGGATGAATGGACAGAACGCAACATCGCATTACATGACCTCGTCTTCGACAGGCATATGAAAATGTGACTTAATGATTTCCTGATTTTGGGATCAGTTACCTTGACCTTTGACCATGACCTAAACTTTGATACACGACACATCGTCTTCCGTCAATGTATCAATGGACAAAAAAAATCATGATTTTTATGAATTTCATGGTTTTGGGGGTCAGTGACCTTGACGTTCGACCTTGACCTACATTTTGGTACGTGACACATTCATTCCGTAATGAATCTACGGACACAAAAAAGAGTAATTTTCAAAGATTTCTTGATTCTGGAGTCAGTGACCTTGACTATTGGCCTTGACCTAAATTTTGGTACATGACAAACCATCTCCCCATAATTTCTCAATGGACACCAAAAATCATGATTTTTAACAATTTCACGATTTTGGGGTCACAGTGACCTTGACCTTTGACCTTGACCTACATTTTGTTATGTGACACATGATGTCCCCCTAATGTATCTACTGACACAAAAAAATGTTATTTTTAATAATTTCCAGATTTTGAGGTCAGTGACCTTTGACCTTCGACCTTGACCTAATATTTGGTATGCGACACTTCATTTCCCCCTATTGAATCCACTCACCAAATATTAGTAATTTTTAATGATTTCCTGATTTTTAGGTCACACTGACCTTTGACCTTGATTCTGGTGTCACAGTGATCTTGACTATTGACCTGGATCTAAATTTTGGTACATGACAAAACGGCTACCCGTAATTTCTCAATGGACTCAATGATTTTTAACAATTTCATGATTTTGGGATCACAGTGACCTTGACCTTTGACCTTCATTTTGACATGTGACACATTGCGTCCCCCTACTGTATCTACTCACACAAAGAAGTTATTTTTAATAATTTCCTGATTTTTGGGTCACAGTGACCTTTGACCTTCGACCTTGACCTATATTTTGGTATGCGACACCCCATTTCCCCCTATTGAATCCACTCACAACAAGAGCCCAAGGGGCTTCAATATACGCCCGTGTATCTGGAATTACATTGGTCCAAATTTCAAGGTTGTTTGATAGCCTTGATTCCAATTGGTAGCTAGCCTACAATTTTGTGCTTCTGAGAATGTAACATATATAACAACTTATATTGAATGATAAACTAAAACGAGCTCAACTCTTGGGAACTAGTTGACCTTGAAGCAAGACCCGAGAGCTCACATATCCCACACTGAAATCGACAATAGTCAAACACGAAAATAGTAGTTTTCCTGCAAATGGATTCCTTTCAGACGAGATATCATGAAGGAAGAAGAAAGTGATGAAGTAAACCTTTGTTCTTGAGTTAATAAAGAGGTATGAAGTTCATAAAGGACCCCTCTCCCTGTTAAATTACTAAATGCATGGTTTTTATTTTACAACAGTTTAAATAAATGTAGCTGTTTCAAATATGGGAGACAAATCCACAGGATGAATGCCATATACATGTAGGGGAGAGAACTCTGAATATTCCAACCTAACACATATGGTCAGCTAAACTTGATTCAGTTTTGAAGGACTGTGACCTTGACCTTGGACAAATTGATCTAAAAATGTATGGCTCCTCTTTGCCATGCGAGCAAGGTATACTCAAAGTTTGGTACCATTCCATACCTTGAGACTAGAGATATCGCATGGACAACAAATGTTAATGGATGAATGGACAGAACGCAACATCGCATTACATGACCTCGTCTTGACAGGCATATGAAAATGTGATTTCCTGATTTTGGGGTCACAGTTACCTTGACCTTTGACCGTGGCCTAAATTTTGGTACACGACACTTCGTCTTCCGTCAATGTATCAATGGACACAAAAAAATAATGATTTTTATGAATTCATGATTTTGGGGGTCACAGTGACCTTAACGTTCGGCCTTGACCTACATTTTGGCATGTGAAACATCATCTCCCCCTAATGAATCTACGGACACAAAACAAAGTAATTTTCAAAGATTTCTTGATTCTGGAGTCACAGTGACCTTGACTATTGACCTTGACCTAAATTTTGGTACATGACAAACCATCTCTCCGTAATTTCTCAATGGACACAAAAATCATGGTTTTTAACAATTTAACGATTTTGAGGTCACAGTGACCTTGACCGTAGACCTACATTTTGGTATGTGACACATCATGTCCCCTTAATGTATCTACTGACACAAAAAAAATGTTATTTTTAATAATTTCCTGATTTTGGGGTCAGTGACCTTTGAGCTGGACCTAATTTTTAGTATGCGACACTTCATTTCCCCCCATTGAATCCACTCACCAAATATTAGTAATTTTTAATGATTTCCTGATTTTTAGGTCACACTGACCTTTGACCTTGATTCTGGTGTCACAGTGATCTTGACTATTGACCTGGATCCAAATTTTGGTACATGACAAAACGGCTACCCATAATTTCTCAATGGACTCAAAAATCATGATTTTTAACAATTTTATGATTTTGGGGTCACAGTGACCTTGACCTTTGACCTTGATCTACATTTTGATATGCACGAAAAAACGTTATTTTTAATAATTTCCTGATTTTTGGGTCAGTGACCTTTGACCTTCGACCTTGACCTATATTTTGGTATGCGACACCTCATTTCCCCCTATTGAATCCACTCACAAAAAAATTAGTAATTTTTAATGATTTCCTGATTTTTCCGTCACACTGACCTTTGACCTCTGACCTCGACCTACATTTCGTATGCAACACATCGTTCCCCCTAGGGCATCCACTCACCAAAAATTAGAACTGTAGATAGAAAACTGTCAATGATCAATGGTTTCCTGATTTTAGGCAACAATGACCTTTAACCTCTGACCTCGACCTCAATTTTGGTACGCGACACATCGTCTCCACCTAGCATATCCACTCACAAAAAATTACAACTGTGGATAGAAAACGTTCACAGATATAGACCGGACACGAACACTTCAGTGATTTCCAGTTTTTTAGGCCAGTGACCTTTGACCTCTGACCTTGAACTTGGTACGCGACACATCGTCTCCCCGTAGGGTATCCACACACCAAAAATTAGAACTGTAGATAGAAAACTGTCCCAGATATAGACCGGACACGAGGGACGGACATACGGACAGACAGACAGACACACGGACGGAAACCGCCATCACATAATACGTCCGCCTTTTGGCGGGCGTATAAAAATTCGAAAAATCCAACTAAAACATGCCGTTTTGAAAAATGCAGCCATGTTGAATTTTTTTACTTTTTTTGGTAGCGCTTGACCCAAGGGTATAGTGTGACAAGTTTCAGCCCCCTAGCTCAAGGGGTAAGAAAAATAATTGTGGGGAGGGGCCATTTGCCCCCCCCCCCCCCCATCAGGCCAGGATACGTCCCAAAAAGCCCAGGCCAGATAGGGTTAAGGTAAAACTTGCTATCAACAAATGCATATCACACCAGCAGCATGTAAAGAGGGTACAACACAGACCTGTGTCTGCTGAATATATGATATTTATTGTAGAAAGATATTGCAAAGTTCAGCATAAACAGTGGGCTGTACTACAACACATCTGCTCCTCCAGCATGTCCAGTAATCATTCAAACTGGTTTACCGTTCAAGATGAAAAGGTCTCTAAATGATTTTGAGCTTGATCATCTTTGAATCTGCATTAAAATTACCTCACATGGACCTGTTAACACACAACTTCACAAGTTAATACTTTGTGTCGGATATGTTACTATTATTCTAACTATTAAGTATAATAAATTATTCAATAAATTCTGTTGCCGACATTAATTTGGTACATAAATTTGTAACACCTCTAAGATTTTTTGACCATGTTGACAAAGGCCATTCTCATGATGATATGCAGAATCCCTGCCATATCCATAGCCAAGTTAACAGGTGAATTAAGAATGTCAAATGACCAGATTATATCGTCTGAACTGTTTACTACATGTAAGCAATTTATAAGAATGATATGAATTTCATTCTGCAGAACTGTGCAATCTAGATAAACCAAGATGATAAATCAGGGGAATACCATCTAGACGTAACGCTATGAAAACTTTGTTTCCCATAATAAACCATATTTCTTCGTTTTCTCTATGACAATGATAGACGCTTAGTTCATGGAGATCTTCGCACGGCACCATGCACACTGTCTGAAAATGATGCCATATTTGTCTAGTCTACCATGTCTACTGTTTCCCGATAATGTTTAAAGTCCACGTTCTACTGTGTGTAATTACTGTGGGTGTGATTTTGAAATTGATTCCCCTGATTGGCTAACAAATGTAGTTTCAAATTCGCACTGATATAATATTCCGTGATATTCTATCTGAGTTTACGGAGATTGCAGAACTGTGATTCTGATGATCAAAATCTAATCAACATGACATCATGATCAGTTATTGCTCAACTCTTACACCCCATCATGGAAAGGCATGAGAAATGGTTATCTTCCACTCTGCGGAAATGTAGATGAAATAATTAAAGCAGCATAATAATTATAATAATGTACTCCATTCGTGATTGAATTATTCTGAAATATATCCTATTCAAAATGCATGTATGGTTATAAAGTAACAGTCATAGCAAATATAATTACTGGTACATCCTGTGTACATGTGTGTACAGATGTATGTATAGTACAATATAGAACCTGACAATATTGCAGAGTCGCATATTCATATCAATAAAATTTGATTTATGTGTATATTGTTCCATATTAAATAAATACTATTACATATATACTATTATACCAAAATACAATGTATTCATCTTTTCATGTATTGTACCAGGAAACTATTGGCAAATTCCTCCACGAACAATTCAACATCTACAA
>JAVTVY010003810.1:0-37872 GCA_036873755.1 Hanleya hanleyi | reverse complement strand
TCCATCCGGCAATAAAACAATCCCTCACAGCTCTCTGTCCAGTTGTTCTATCGAGTTCAGCAAAGAGTTTGATTGCCATAAAGAGCTCATCCGTCTGCAATCAGTCTTCAAACATCAACGACCGGTTGAACTTCCGCCATTATTTTCGTACGGCCAGTCACGTGATCGCACGATACGTTGTTGATCACGTGACACGTATAAATATAATGGCGGCGAATTCAACCGACCGTTGATGTTTGAAGACTGATTGCAAATGGATGAGCTCTTCACGGCAATCAAACTCTTTGCCGAATTCGATAAAACAAATGGTTGTTTTATTGCCGGATGGAGCCGAACGACCCATGGAGCCGTGTGATCCCGGAGTGTACATGTAAGTTCATTGAGAGGCATCATGGCGTAGTAGGAACGAACGAAGCCATGTCAACTTGGCTACTCACGAGTATGAGGGCTATACGACGGCCCCAGTCACCCCCAGCGAGGGTTTTAGATAATTTTATAACGAATCACCCACCTCTGAAACTGCCGTACATCTAATCTCTATCCCCTCCTGCGCACTATTGTGAAATAGTAACGCATATATCGCCTTCTGAATCGACAACTTCCACTTTCTACGCGCCATGTTCAATCTGCTCACGGCCACACAAAACCGTGACGTCACCAATAATTATGACCCCTGTAAGAAATTACCCCACGGGGTATTGGAACAAACACATGTTTACATGTACATAACGCGGGAATGCTTAACCATGGATACGCAGTCGAACTCCGCTTGCCGATACTGTCATAATCCTTTTGAGTTGCAATGTAAAGGATACATAGCAATATAAACCTGTCTCTTCAGGAAATAGCAGGCTACATTTTCACAAATGTTTTTATGTGGTGGTGTTGTAGTGACACCCCCGGGTGTATGTATGAAATATACTCGTTAGACCGCTTTCGGTTGTCATGTGTAAACTGGCCTTGTTCTACCTATATATGGAAAGTAGACTCGTCCACTCTTGCACTAAGCGCCTGCGCACTATTCGGCCAGTGTTGTGGGCACGAAGGAAATACGAATTAGATTCGCTGAGCTTACCAGAAGAAGACGTGTTTTCCTAGTTGGCTTGTTCTCAAGACTTTGAGGCGTATTATTCAGGGTAAGAATCTGCTTACTCAAACTTGAGGAGTATTCCTAAAATAAGGTTTGCGAATCCTCTTCAATTGGCGTCAGAAGTGAGCGAAATGAATCTACGTTTTGTGACTTTTCGAGGCGCCATTTTGTGTTTGAAAAAGTTCGGGAAAATTTAGCCGGTTGTGTCAGGCTAAATCAGTACGGATTTTTGTACATTCATATAAAGTTCCGTGGTGAATTTATGTCTGTTAGACCAGATGATAAATTAAGCCGTGTTGTCCGCTGATTTTGGTTGAAACAACTCTCCAAATTCTTGTTTTATTTTCGGTAGAAGTCATGTAAACAAATTGGCTTCTTGAATTTAGTTCAAGCCGGGCTGGTCCCATTCACGGGACTCAGCGGGGAGCGTGCTTTCATTTGTATCTCCCTATATTTGTCCTTTTGTTGTATATTTTCTTGCCGTTTATTGTGAAGTTTAAACGTGGTATAAATAATTGTTCTAACCTAAATTGTGTTCTGAAATAATTTGTCGTGTACATGTACAACCAAACATTTGGACGAATCCATGTTCGTTTAAACAAACATTGACTTGTAACACATGTTGTTGTTGTTTCGGGACATGATTTTTGCGGAAATTTTCTGAAATATTCCTCGCGGGTTGTACCTTTGGCGTTCACTATTGAGATATTTATATAGTATAAAATATACTGAACCCTGTATAGATGGTTTGATTATTTGGGAGTTCTAAATTTGTTTTATTTGAACTATACTAGATCTGTGAATTATTCTGCCTGAACTTTGTATCGATAAGCAGGCAAGGAGAATTGAAAAAAAAAAAAAAAATTATTATTACGTCATTTATTATTATTTTGTTTTATTTTTTTTGTATTTCCTTTCGCTTGGACAGTTGTTTCCGCTAACATCCGCTATATATATACGGTACCATATAGAGTCAACAAGGATGAATTAACCCTTCACCTGTTCCAACATTAACGGTTGATTGTTTTGGTGCATGGTGAGGAGTTTGTTCATTTCCATTTTCTTTGCATACTGAATCCATTGTTCAGGATGCTACTCGATTGATAATTGGCCATCTATTGATACATACAATTGTTTCAATCATCTGAAATTTGAATTTACATTTCCATCCTGACAATATTGAAATTCAAATTTATTTTTTTTGGTATTTCTCACACTGTTATCTATTGGTGTACTATTCATGTAGTACACCTAATTAGTAGAGATAACAATACAAGTCAAACACATTTTGGATAATATTTTACTTGTCTTTCACGGTTTGCTAAATTTCCGGTAGGCTCAGTCGTGGCCTATGATGATTTAACATCTGACAGGATATTAGTCCTTGTTGATGTTGTGCCATTGTTTGGTTTTCTGAGGCCAATATCTATATCAAAACATATTCAGGATCTTGTACATTTGGGAAATATCTAACTTGTAAATTTTTATCTGGGTCGGGTATATACACACACACACAAACAAGAAAAAAAAAATTTATTTTATTTTTTAGTTTTTTTTTGTATTGGGTGTAGCCTATACACGCACATACACACAAGTTATTTTATTTGACCAATCAGTTTGGATAATCTGATATATACTTCGATATTGTTGAAATTTCTGCAGTATTGTGTATGAGATTGTGCATGTTTGTGCGATTGAGTGTTGACACAAAAACAGTATCGGTTAAAGGTGGCCGATTTAAAAAAAAAAAGTGAGTGCTGTCAACTAGTAGTTTGTTGTCTTGACTTGTTAGGAACTAACCTAGTCATGTTTGATGAATGTCATTGAGCCTAACCCATATATCACCTTATTTGTGTTTTTCATTTGTTTGTTTTGCATGCTAATAATTTACAACAATATGGCATGCAACTTCACACCCATTGATTTCAGTAGGGCTTCCTTAGAAGAGTTAATGCAAATCAGAGGTGTTGGGGAGGGAAGGGCTAGGGGGTTGAAGAAACTTCAGTGTGATGGTCGTAGGATACCAATTAGGGAAATCGTAGATGTTTCCACCCTCCCTGCCGAGCTTTTCTTGGATATGCATAAGAATGGTAAGGCCACTGGGATTATTTTTTCAGATTTAAATAGTGAAGATGTGGAGCAAGTGGTGAATACACAGTTAAGGGGGTTTGTTGAAGCCTCTCAAATGAGGGAAGAAGTTGTAGATCAAAGATTTAGTAGCCTACAACGTGACATGGAGTTATTACAGCAAACTATGACAGCTTTTCAGGGCAATTTTGCAGGGTTTGGATCTCAAATGCAAAGCATGCATGAAATGATAAGCAGGCTTAGTGCCCCTTTACCTTATGTTCCGTCCCTTCCTTTAGAGCGACATATAGAAACTGGTGGTGATTCTCTCGAAAAACCCTTATCTTCAGTTAATGGCAGTGGGCCCCAATCGCAGGATCAAGACTATGACTATTGCGCGGACCATGGTACCGATAGTGAATGCAAATCTGCCAAGCCAATTATCAGGAATATTCCTGATCAGAGTAAATGGATACAGGGAATGATTGGTAATCTTCCGGTTAGTGGGGTTTATGAAGGAAATCCAGATATCCATAGAAGTAAATCTCCATTTCCGTCTATTAATAGGGAACCATGTGGGTTAAGAGATGGTTTTGGTAAGAACCATTCCAAGAACTTTTTTGCAGGCAATCCAGAACAACGACCTGCAGCAGAGGTGGACCAAATAGGTAAAGTGGGTACTGGTCACAGTGAGGGGTCACTACCACATGGCAGTAATGATTCCTCTGGTGTTGTTCATCCTCGTACTAATGCCCAGGCATTAGTTCGGGAGCACGACAGGGTTAATGAACAACCAAGCGCATTCCATAATGTTGCTGACCTTGTCACTGCACTTGGACTTGTGATGCGTAACCAATCTGGGCAGACTGCTGTTGAACCGGAAGTTCCCGACACCACGCAGTTTGCCCAACAATCATTCAACACTTCTAAAGTCGACCGTGTCCGTGCACGAGTGGACAACAACTCTCGGTCTTTCTATAGGCGAGACCATGAGCCTTTGCCCGATTTTGAGAATTCCAATGAGAGCCGTTACCATAGTAAGGGTTATCAGTGGGCTTCTGGCGGGGAAAGGGATTCACTAGAAAACCATCGTGGAAGTCGACATAGGACCAGCTATGGACATGGCAGGGATCGTTATGCAAGACGAGACCGTCACTTGGATAGTGATTCTGAAGACTCTGATCGGGCCATGGAAGAACATTCCGGGCGAGCTCCCACACGACGACGTCGTAGTCCAGCTACACGACGACATCGTAGTCCAGCTCCTCCCAAAATGGAAACTTTTTGGGGTGAACCTGGAAAGTGGAATTCGTTTTGGTTTCAATTCCAGGCAATGACCACACGTTATGAATGGACAAGAAAGACTTGTCTTGAAAAACTTACTGAGTGTCTGCGTGGCAAAGCTGTCGATTTCGTTCGCAGTCGTTCACTTGCAGTTACGTCAGACTACAAACGTCTGGTTTCTGAGCTGGAGACCAGATATGGGCAGCGTGAACCACCAGCATCCATCCGACGGAGGCTTCAGTGTGAGGAACGTGGCAACGATGAACTCTTGGAGGATTTCGCTGATAGGTGCTTACAATTAGCACGCGACGGGTATACTGATTCTGACGATAGGGTTGTACACAGTATTGCAGTGGAACATTTCCTGCGTGGTTGTCGTGAGCGTCCGGCTGCCCTGTTGGCAATGGAAAAGAATCCTCAAACTGTACAAGCAGCTCTTGAGTATGTGACCGCTTCTATTCACAATCAAAAAGCCCTGGGGGGAAAGGCTGCTCTTACTCGTCAGGTGTCTTTCACAGTGGGTGCTGATTCGTCACCAGTGCGTCAGGATTCTTCGGCAACTCCAGCAGAAGATTTAAAAGATGTCCTCTCGGCATTAATATCTGTCACCAGCAAACTCACTCAAGCCTCTCAGGCCCTGGTGTCTCGTGCTGGGTCATCGATCCCATCTGCCACATCAGCTTCGGCAGACATGACCTGCTTTAACTGTGGTGGTAGGGGCCATTGAAGTACTAATTGTCCTAGCACGTCTGGTTCTATCTTAGGGGTGCCTGGGACAAGGTTTCGGGGCAGAAGTCCATCCCCATCTTCGCAGACGAGGTCAAACAGCCCCAGTCGGTCTTCAAGTCCGAGGAGATCTTTAGTTTGCTTCGCGTGCAAGCAGGAAGGACACATCAGCCGTGAATGTCCAAACTTTCCTCCAGGTCCTGCTCAGTCCTCCCATGGACCGGTTAACAATCCTTTAAATGGGTGAGGGCTGGGGCAGATGACCGATTCCCAGTCCTGTCAAAATTGAATGGTCAGTCATTGCCAGAGATAGTTGTTCCTGTTAATACGGGGGTGGACCATAGTTGTAAGGACACATTGGACCCTGGAGGGCCCAGTTTGATCCAAGGCCCTCGTGTTTCTGCGTGCATGTCAAAAGATGTCGGTAGCCTTCAAGACATAGGCAAGGAGCCTGTTAACCATTTGGCTAAGGAAACATTAGATCCGGGGGATGTGACCCATGTTCCAACAACAATTCGGGACGTAAATGTAGCCAGAACGGGTGATTGGACCATGACGGTGCCCATGATGGTCAACTCAGTGTTGGTGGCAGCTGTTGTAGATACGGCTGCACAAGTCACGGTAATGAGTGAAGAGTTGTATCATCGTTTGGGAATAAAAGATCTGCCAACTATTCCCATCCGTCTGACTGGTGCTTTCCGTGGAAATATGGAATGGGGTAAATTGGTCCAAGGAGTTCCATTGCGCCTGTCCTCGGTGGAATGTTTTTGGGACATTGTGGTCGCCCCTATTGTTGATGATCTGCTGTTGGGGTATGATTTCCTTTCATCTAGAGGGTGTATGGTTGACCTACATAGGAATGTCCTAGCCATTGGCGATGTTCTGGTCTCCGCTTTAAGTAAGAGCCGGGAATCTGGGGATAGGGTCCCCATACGCCGAGTTTCCCTTGATCAGACGGTGACCATCCCATCCCGAAGTGCAAAGGTTGTTTGTGGTCGGATGGATCAAACCTCAACAGCTGACTATATCATTGAGCCGATACACGATCACCCGGATTTGTTGATTCCGAAAGTGGCAGTGAAGGGTTCCAAGATCGTGCCAATTTGCTTCCGGAATGTTGGAGATTGCGAGATTACTCTGAATCGTGATACCTGGATCGGGAATGCAGTGGAGATTGAGGAGATTTTAGACGCCGACTCTGTGACGGATGTCTCCAAACCTGATTGTACCTCCACAGTTCCAGTTGTTACGGCAGAAGTGAAGGGGGTGTCTACCCCAGTAGGGGAAACAACTCTTCCTGACCACCTAACCAAGCTCTATGGCGATTCTTGCTCAAATCTTACTAAGGACCAGGCCGTGGAACTGAAAGATCTACTCTGTGAGTTTCAGGATGTTTTTGCCAGTCATGACCTTGACCTTGGGAACTTCCTGGATACACAGCATCGCATTAATACCGGGACTGCCACTCCAGTGAGACAACGGATGAGACGCACTCCTCTTGGCTTCGAGAAAGAAGAAGAAAAACATCTCCAGGCAATGTGTGAGGCTGGTGTAATCCAACCTTCAGAATCAGATTGGGCATCAGCTCCCGTTCTGATTCGAAAGAAGGATGGATCTGTGAGATATTGCATCGATTATCGGGAACTGAACCAAAAAACTGTCAAAGACGCATTTCCGTTGCCGTTGATCGATGACTGTCTCGATACCCTGCGTGGGGCGGAGTATTTCTGTACTCTGGACCTCGCAGCAGGGTACTGGCAAATAACTGTAGACCCAGCCGACCGGCATAAAACAGCGTTCCTTACGAAATATGGACTTTTCGAACACGTCCGTATGGGTTTTGGGCTTTGCAATGCCCCAGCGACATTTCAGAGAGCCATGCAGCACGTGCTAAAAGGCATGACATGGAAAGAAGCATTGGCTTATATTGATGACGTCATTATTGTTGGTCGCACGTTTGCGGAAATGCTTTCCAACCTTAGGCGGGTGTTGCTGCGATTTCGGCATCATAAGCTAAAACTGAAGCCCCGTAAGTGTGTTCTTTTCCAAAGAGAAGTGGAGTTCCTAGGGAAAAAAGTTAGTAATGCCGGAATAGCCGTCACCGACAGTAAAATCCGAACAGCCACAGATTGGCCAGTGCCAAGAAATCGGACTGAGGTAGAATCCTTCTTGGGATTTATAAATTACCATCGAGACTTCATTCCCGATTTCGCTAAGCGGGCTAACAGCTTGTACTCCTTGACTGGTCCTAAAGCTATATTCACTTGGGATGGTATGCATCAGGAAGCTTTCGAAGATCTGAAGTCTGCTGTGGCGACGGCCCCAGTATTGGCTTTCCCCACTGCAGACGATCCATTCATCCTGGATACTGACGCTTCAGATACGGCAATTGGTGCTGAACTGTCACAAGTACAGGATGGTGAGGAGCGAACTATCTCGTATGGTAGCCTCAATTTGACTGCGGCTCAGCGACGCTATTGTACCATTCGGAAGGAGCTCCTGGCTATAGTTACTTTCACACGGACTTTTAGGCATTACCTGCTGGGAAGACGTTTCCTGGTCCGGACTGATCACAATAGTCTCATCTGGCTGACCCGATTTAGACATATTGAAGGTCAGTTAGCACGTTGGCTTGAGGAGCTCAGCCAATTTGACATGTGCATCCAGCATAGGCCGGGTGCCAAACATGGCAATGCAGACGCACTGTCCCGCATGCCAGATCTTTTGGGCAATTGTGACTGCTACTCTGCTGGGAGTCGCCCTGAGGACTTGCCTTGTGGGGGTTGTAGTTATTGCGTTCGAGCGCATACTCAGTGGCGTCGTTTTGAAACTGATGTTGACGATGTTCTTCCTTTATCCATGAGGACGTCGAGTTCGGCATCCATCCGCCAAATGACCGTGGACGCTCTCAGCGACTCCCAAGGAAGCGACTCCGATGACGACATGATTCAGTCAAGCGAATTGGACTCAATGGGTAGATTACAGTCCGGCCGAGCTGCGTAACAAGCAATTGGCTGATCCGCAGCTACGGCCTATTCTGGAATATTTGGAGGGGAAGGTAAAGCCGGACAACCTGTTTTTGTGTGGCCCAGTAACCAAGCATCTGTGGTTGACTAGATCATGCTTGAAGTTACAGAAAGGGGTTCTGTACTACCAGTGGGAGTACCTTTCTGGGACCAAACTGAAACTGGTGGTCCCTTCATCTTTGCGTCCAGAGGTTCTTCGTCTGGTACATGACGCAAAGACTGGGGGCCATCTTGGGCGTGACAAAACAACAGCCTTGGTCAAGAGGTCATTTTTTTGGCCAAATATGAATCGTGATGTCAAACTGTTCGTGCAGACTTGTGCAACATGTAATCTCAACAAAAAACCTAGGGTCAATCCAAGAGCAGGGTTGGGGAGTTACCATGCAGGGGTACGCATGGAAAGAGTCCACCTGGACATCCTCGGTCCTTTTGTTCAATCCTCGCGAGGGAATAAATACGTTCTCATGATGATTGATCAATTCACAAAATGGTTAGAGATCTGCCCATTGTCTGAACAGACTGCAGAGCGGGTGGCTGCTGCATTCCTGGATAATTTTATATCCCGGTTTGGAGTGCCACTCCAAGTTCATACAGATCAAGGTCGAAATTTTGACGGAAATCTGTTCTCCACATTCTGTCAACTTTTTGAGATCACAAAAACGCGGACAACCCCATATCGACCTAGATCTAACGGTCAGGTTGAGCACTACAACCGTCTTCTACTTCAGATGATTCGCTGTTATTTGGAGAACAAACAAAAAGACTGGGATGAACATCTGTCATTGATTGGGATGACAATTCGTGCCATGCCGAACCGTGACACTGAATTTTTTTCAAACCTAATGATGCTGGGCCGAGAAGTAACCATGCCCGTAGATATCCTTTTGGGTGTGGTTCATGCTAACCAAGAACCCTTGGGGAGGGCGGAGTACTTGGTTTGCCTTGTAAAGCAGTTAGCCGAAATCCATCAAATGGCTAGAGACAAGCTGGCAGGTGTGCAGAATCGCCAAAAACGCACGTATGACCTAACACGGTGTGAGACTTCCTTTAATGTAGGGGATCTGGTTTATCGCCGGGACTTAGCCAGCAAGGTGGTTCAGAGCCGAAAACTCAGACCGATCTTTAATGGTCCTTATCTGGTGGTGGATGTATTGCCACCTGCTATTTACCGAGTGGAAGACCGCAAGCGCCAGTGTGTCCTGCACCATGATGTGCTGCGCCTTTGTGAAGACCGCGAAATTCCACTATGGGCCCGCAGGAAAAGGCATGGTCTCCTCAAGATGGAGGAGCCTGTCCCTCTTCAAACACAAGGCTCAGATGCTAGTCAGATGGAAACGGTTCCTGCCGTTCCCAATGCGGAAATGCCTGCGACTGGGTGCGAACCTGCCTCTGACATAGGCACGACTGGGAAATCGCCTCGTTCCACAACCCCAGCTCTGCGGTATGGTAGTTGTTCTCGAGCTATTCCTCGCCCAAGTCTCTCGGACGATTTTGATGAACTGGGGTTGGATTTCTTATTCACCCGAAGTGGCAGACGTGTCCGCCCTCCGGGACATCTGAAGAATTATGTCAAGTAGCAGGCATATAGGAATGCTTTTAGCCGGCCTCGTACTTTATGAAGGTTCGAGGCTGGAAGGGTGGATGACATTGAGTAATAGCTGGTGGGGTGGATAGAAACTCATCAAAGGAATTATTACTCCGTGTGAAATCTGAGGGTTCAGATATGATAGTATTTTTTAACACTTGTTTACTTGCACAACTGCACTTTGTTGAGTTGGGTTATCGCACTTGTTGACCTGTTCATGTCCTTGCACATTCGTACGTGATCCCTGTGAACTATGCTGTCCCTGGAGTACGGGTGATGGGTTTCTTGATTCTTTTCAGATGTTTGCAGCTTATCGGTTGCGATTTATGAGGGATCGGGAATTATGAGGGACCAGGAATCCAGTGATGAGGAGGAACCATTGGACCTAGAGGCGAAAGGGGATGATAACACCGAGAGGTCGCCGGAGGGAGTTTCAGGGCAAGAGGAGGTGGAACAACTGACGGCTCCTTGGCCCGAAGTTTCTGCCACCGAGACTCCAGATGGTGTCATCATGCTGGATGATGACATGGATCTGGAGTTTCGTCATTTTGATTCCTCATGTCCAGTGGTAAAAGAAAAGGAATTGAAGAACACCACCTATGAGCTAAGTTCAGTGAGCCCATGTCCCACCTCCGGGTCTGGCAGGGGTTCTACTTCCCGGTCAGGATTTACATTAAGCCCTGTGGTCTCCCGGGATGCAGCTTTGTTGACCGGGGAATCACTTTGTGCAGGTGCTGAGGGCGAGAGTCGTCCTGAACCTGACAACCGGGAGGTGTTGCATTCCAGTGCTCCGCCTCTGGGTGTGTCTCATCTTCTGGCCCACGAGGCATATATTTGTGATTTGGGACCTTGCTTGGAGGTAATATTCCAAACGGGAGGGTGGTGTCCCCTTTGTTGTTGTGCAATAAAAGGAAAAGGACGTCATTTAGTGGCCAAACATCTGCCGTTCTACCTGGCACCAGACAAGTGCTGTTGGAAATGCAAAGTGGCAGAGTCATCACTGTGCTTCCTGTTCCGGCGGCACGGAGATGCGTCTGATCATTCGCAAATTGCTAGATGGGCATTAACTGACCACCGACTCAGTGAGTGGGTGGCCCTGGTGAATGGGCTATTGTTCTCCATCATGGAATGCTTAGGGCTTAATTCCTACGGGGATTTACTCAATTTTGCCATTTCCCGTGGGATGTATCCCCATAGCACTTCTATACAACCATCTATGACATCTGAGTTGTACATGATCATGTTTGATATGGCTCGGGGAGTACACCTGGAAACTTATTCTTGGTGTCCCCCCAATTCTGTGGCAGTCCTGTCACACTGGCAACTGCTCAGCAGAGTGCTCCTGTTCCTGTCAGAATGGCAAATCTATCAAGTGTGTGCCCAGTATATCCTTCGGGATGCCTCGGGTAGACTGAAACCAGACTGGTTCTTGTTTGAATGGCCACCACTAACTGTAGATTCCCATCTTCACCTTGATCTTGCTTTGGATAATTTTGGTGCTGAAAGTCTGGATGGACTTCAGGTGAAAAGTGAGGTACCCGGAGAATCACTGGCTATTCAGTTTGTGGTCAGCAATATGGTGTTCCCCAATGCTTGGGAT
Source organism: Hanleya hanleyi (assembly GCA_036873755.1). Classification (NCBI taxonomy): domain Eukaryota; kingdom Metazoa; phylum Mollusca; class Polyplacophora; order Lepidopleurida; family Hanleyidae; genus Hanleya; species Hanleya hanleyi. Next base: position 26,494 of record JAVTVY010003810.1, on the reverse strand, counting down.
CACCCATACCTATCATTGGACGACTCAAGGGTGCTGTATACATTTGGAGTACATCCTCGTGTTGCCAACCAGCGTGTGTCCGGGAGTACTCTCTTAAAACTCATTGAACTGTTGAGGAACCGGAGATGTGTCGGTGTCGGAGAGGTTGGTTTAGATTATTCTCATAATCCCTCCGACACCGAATGTCAAATGCAGGAAGATTTCCTGCGACGTGTACTGCCCATTGCCCGGGATTTCAACCTGCCGGTTGTGATCCATTGCAGGGAGGCTAACAATTCAGGACACGGTGAAGCTCGATCGCGTTGCTTAGAAATTCTTCGCGACGAGCTTGACCCTAATTATAAGATTCAAGTTCACTCGTTCGTTGGTGTGCCTGAGGACCTGGAGGCATGGACTCAGGCTTTCCCGAACGTGTGTTTTAGCTTGAATGCTTTGACAGTTAATAGGAAACCATCCCTATTCATTCTACAGACGATAGATCTTCACCGGGTGCTCCTCGAAACGGATGCTCCTTTCCTTTCACCTCCAGGTTATTCCTGGCCCAATTCACCTTGGTATTTGTGGCCAGTGACTGAGAAGATCGCGCGGGCTAGAAATCTGGCGCCCAGAATGATCTTTGAGGTCGCTCGTCGGAATGCATGCAGGTTCTTTGGGCAACCTGTATAGGCGTCGTAGAATCAAGATGGCTGAAAGGACACTTGTTCTGGATGCTATCTCGATTACAGAAGGGGCTGGTCCAAGGGATCCTTGTCCGGAAGGCCTTCTCCTTTATTGTAATCCTGTTATTTGACTAGTGATAATAGAGTGGTTTCATGACCTTAATAATTATCTGGGTTAGGTTACCCAGGCTTCAATTTATTGATTGGTGGTCGGTTAAAGTTTTGTTGATTTGGCTCGGCTGTGGATGGCTGTTCTTTGACAGTTTTCTATGGTCTATTTATTTTTAATTATCAGGTTTTTTTTAGAAGGGAGGGAATGAGTTGGGTCTTTTTAAATCAGGGGATAGTGGAAAATTTTATAATCATTGCAGATTGTCAGCAACGCATGCTGAAAAAGATGCATATTTTTGCCCTGAAACTCTCCTGATCCAGCCATCTCTGTTGTGATAAGGAAAGGGAATGTGAAGGGGAATGTGAATATTTTGTATTTTCAGATTGATTTGATTTTAGGTTAGACTTGTTCTTGTTTAGGAATGACTATATTGGGGACTCCTAACATTTTCTGTGTGTTGGGGACGGTTTCCTGACCGGTGACCCGCTTGAAGTGAATATGACAGTTTGCTGAACATATTCCAGTCTTACATAGAAAGTGTTGAGGAAAGAGTAAAGAATTTTATAAACATTTTATGGGAACTTTGGGGGATTTTATATGGCTGAAAAAAATGAATCACTGTGGAGAATACTTTAGGGCTTGACGAAATCAATGCCAAGATACCCCTGGATCTCACTCGTATCGCAGGTTCTTCTTGAGATTGTCCATCCGTATTGCTGTGGATCTGTGAAGAGTCCGGGAGCACATTGGGTCTTGGACATTGATCGTTAAATGTCGAATGGGTGATTCCCCTCATCAGGGTTGGGGGTTTGTTTTAAAATGGCGATAGAGGCCTCCTCGAACAAAACGCGGAAGGGTGTTGTAGTGACACCCCCGGGTGTATGTATGAAATATACTCGTTAGACCGCTTTCGGTTGTCATGTGTGAACTGGCCTTGTTCTACCTATATATGGAAAGTAGACTTGCCCACTCTTGCACTAAGCGCCTGCGCACTATTCGGCCAGTGTTGTGGGCACGAAGGAAATACGAATTAGATTGACTGAGCTTACCAGAAGAAGACGTGTTTTCCTAGTTGGCTTGATGTTCTCAAGACTTTGAGGCGTATAATTCAGGGTAAGAATCTGCTTACTCAAACTTGAGGAGTATTCCTAAAATAAGGTTAGGAAAACTTCATCAATATTTATGAGACAGCCGTAAATCGACTCCTTCATACACAGTCGCAAACAGTGAAATGACCCATTCGCGAATGCTCGGCCTATTCCGTCGAATTACAACACATATAATGTCATATGACATCGCTACATCAAAGTGAAATATATTAGCCCTGTTGGACAATTTCATAACCATGCCAAGTTTGTACGGCACACAAAATAATCATTGTCAGCTCGAAGGGATACTGATTAGGTCACATGCCATTCCTGAAGTTAAGCTGTTCAACATTAGGCAATATCATTATCATAAAATAAATGGAGCCAAATATTTTGAATGTTATTAGGTTTAATTACATCCTTATTCTGATGTAGTTTGGTGAAATGTTCTGCAATAACCAATATATGAAGGCCGTTTATGTAAATTCGACAAATTAACCGAAAAGGGTAGAACATACTGCCAGTATTTAAATCAACAAATAATAATAGTCTGACATTTAGATCTTCCCTCTGCATAATACTATAATTACAGCATAAGAACAACAAGCCCAAGCACAGTAAATATAATACTGAACTATCCTGAGCACAGTTTCCTGGCCTGTGGGATATTGGACGGTCGATGTCTACGTATAAATTTTTTCAATAAATTATGAAAATTAATGAATTTTTATATATATATATATTTTTTTTTTTTTTTTTCTGCGTGTATTTCTCTTTTATCTTTGGATCGAAAGTCATTCCGTAAAATGTCAAACCAAGTTACAGTTTTGAATTATCTATCATACCCTGTCCTTTCTCTTTTATTCTATGTCATAGAGGACAGAGTATGATAGATAATTAAAAACTGTAGTAACTCGGTTTGACATTTTAGGAAATGACTTTTATTGAGCCAAAGATGAAAGAGAAATACACTCAGAAGAAAATATTTAAAAAAACAATTGATTAAAAAAATATATATATATTCATTAGTTTTCATAATTTATTGAAAAAATTTATACGTAGACATCGACCATCCAATATCCCACAGGCCAGGCAACTGTGATCCTGAGTGGGAGAAAGGTCCGCGAATAAGGTTGAAAACGAGTACCCAACACCCACTTTGGGGCGAGAACGTTTTAGACATCATCAAGAATGTGAACAGTGATACTCATCCGTGTTAATCACGTTCAGTTTTAACAGTGAGAAAGTGATGAACAATGAAAAATACAATAGTGTGTCACTATATTATTCGTAGACACAATGCGTTAGTTGAGATTGTATCCTGTATCACTGAATTAGTAGGGAAATGCCATGTTTTCATGTTTAACGCTCAATAGGCTTATATGTAATCCCCATGGTCATTTTTTCTTCTTTAAGTTGAATGTATATAATTCTTGTGAAATATGCAGTAACTAGGCCCATGGGCTTATTAAGGGATCTATTTTGTGGCACGGACCACTTTATTTCGTCCTTGTCAAACACAAGGATATTTTTTCATCCATTAGAGAAGACACCAGGGAGTAACCATAACCCCAGACCATTTGGATATCCTACCTTATAAATTATTCAGTATAGGCAAAGGTAAATGTAACACTATTAAGAAAATGTATCAAGTTTCGTCTGGTTTACCCTACACCTTATTGGGGAGTATCAGTCATCACAGTCTTAACAGGAGCTCATAACCCACACTGTTCAACAAGTATGACATGACAATGACTTCTTTCTGATATGACGAACTACCTATTTCTCTGCTAGACAAATGCTATCACATGTTGACCCATAGGGGGACATCGACTCCCCCAGCCCCATCTTTACATCGCGGTGGAAACGATTACACCGCGGTAGGACGTTTTAAAAACTTTACACCAACGTGAAAACATTTCCACTGCGGTGTGAAGGTTTCCATTGGTTTAAAAATGTTCACACCGTGTTTAAAATTTTCCACCGCGGTTAAACTGAAGAATAAACATGACCAACCTTGTATGGATGAGTGGTGTGGCGGGGAGACTGATCTGATTCTGCAGCTGACTACAGTTGTTGGTTAAAACGTTACCAGTGCGGTTAAAAAGTTTATACAGCGGTGTAAATGGTTTCCATATGGTAGGCCGTCAGTGCCAAAACCTCGGTCATTTAGACCGCAGTGTAAATCAAACTTATACCGCGGTGTAAATATTTTTGACTCGCAATGCAAGGATCACTCACAATGCAAGGATCCGCGCAATGCAAGAATCACTCGCAATGCGAGGAAAAAAACATCCAATGAAAATCGAGAAGAATAATAAGCACTATACAAAATGGCGCGTCGGCAACCGACAGATCCATTCACTCCCAATCCTTGCATTGCGCGGATCCTTGCATTGTGAGTGATCCTTGCATCGCGCGGAGCCTTGCATTGCGAGTGAAAAATATTTATACCGCGGTATAAATTCGATCTACACCGCGGTTAAAATCAGCCAGGTTTCGGCATTAACGGCCTACCATATTTCCACCGCTGTATATTTATGGCTTACAGCGTGGTTAAAACGTTTCCACTGCGGATAAATCGGAAACGAAACATGACGGACCTTGTATGGATGCTGACTGTAGTTGTTGGGAGCGGTTTTCGTCGCATCGCGATCCTTATCCCGGAGATTGTTAGACTGATTTAGGGACGGATTGCTGAAACATGAGCAGTGTGACTAGCGTCACAGGACCTACGAAGTACAGTAAGCATTAGGACTCGCGAACTGAACTCTTGGAAATCCCCACCCCCAGTTGAAATCCTGCCTATATATTAAGATGGGCACCGCCCAAGTCAGAATCGCCAGTGATGTTCATCAAAAATCACCAGAAATTTTCACCAAAAGTAGGTCAGCTCAGAACTTGTTGGTAACAGTCTCCTAATGCGCCTTCATTCCAAAATAAATAACGATCGCCGATTTAATTCTACAATTTTTTAATTAAAGGAAACAGATTGAATAATATAGGTTCAGTAGATTTCAAGTTTTACGTGTGAAAATACATTTACATCTCTTTCATGGTTTTCAGTGCCCTTGTCCAGGATCAAAAACAACTTTTTGAATCACATTATTTTCCCAACAATACAACAAATTTTTATATATAGTACTATAGTAGAAAGGTAGCATTTATGTAGTTTACGGTAATTCAACTCAAGACCAACACCTTCTATGCACAAGATAATAATGATTCTATGTCATTCTCCTGAGCATAACCGGTACAAAGACGAATAAATAGCGTCTCTACATCACGTTGTTATCTAGATATATGAGACAACACATTTTGGGTATCGGCAATCTGATGAATGTACTATTCCGGTTTTCTTGTTTCACATTATATTCTATGGCGGTTGATCGGTGATTTTCTTCATTGATAAACCTTAAACCACCTCAGCTTCGTTGTATGAATCGGAATTACATTGCTGTGACACACCAGCACACTCCGTGGCAGTGATTCTGTATCCCCTAATCAAGGAATCAAAATGGATCAAGATTTGAAATGACAAGAGAAATTTAGACATATTTTGTTTACACATGTAATTTTTTGTTCAAATTATATCCAAGTGTGATATATAGTCAATATTCAAGAGGTACAAAAAAAACCCCAAAGTATGTCCTCATATTTTCACATCCATGCCAAGAAATACTGCATTGAAAGGGTCCATTTAGCCTACCCTGTTTTATCGCTCTAATCAGCAAATGGCGGGGTAATATTTCTGCTGTCAAAATTGTATTTCCCTCCAAAGTCTTAACCCTTGAATCCAAGTCACACACTCTCTGATGCAAAGTAATGATTGTCCTAACTATGCGATTAGGACATTATGAACATGTCTTTGGTCATAGTGTACATATCATAACTCACATCAATGTTTTCTGCTATATTATTTCAATGATATGGTTTAGCAATTTAAGTTATGGAAACAGCGTTGATTGTTTGAGGGTATATGCAGTAGGCCTATGCTGTTGGGGAATTGTGGAATTGTCCCAGATGCACGTTAAGATTAACCTCAGTAATAGGGCCATGTGGCATGTGGATCAATGACAGGGTATTTTTAGCCGTGGGTAATTTGACCTGAATTTGAAGCCTAGCTGGTGTGGTCAATGATGAAATGTTTGGATGTTAAATAGGATACACGTTAAAGGCTACAGTTTACATATATATATAACAATATACTGAAGTGTTAATTATAAATCTAATTTTAATCAGAATTATTTCAGATCAGAACTTGCTGGTAACAATGCCCTAATGCACGTTCATGCCAAAAATCAAGGTTCTAATGTCAACGGTTCTGCTTATTTTGCCGACGAAAGGATTCGGATGGACTCACTCACTCATTACCGGACAATTTGCGATCTGTAGCCTACTTCGTAGGAATAATCTGAGGTCCGGGTCCAGAACTGTAAAGAGAAGCGTGTCAATGGGTAAAATACTGATCATGCGAAGATCGTATCATTCGTAGCACGCCTAGGAAGTGTTCCTGAAAATGTCAGCATGTCAAGGATCCTGTTCGCAGAAAGCTGTTATCACGGCTTTAAAAGACGAGGTGATACTAATTCCCCGAATCGCAATCGCATTCTAAGAACTCGGAACCGAGTGCAGTATTTCTTCATGAATATATCCACACAATTGTACTGGAGTGCGTAGAATTTTGAACGGTTGAACAATGTCCCGTCATAAGATTTATTCTTGCGAAAATAAATCGTTGGAAGATTATAGCTTAACGCAAACAGTTATTTGCACAATCCCCATGCAATCTCCAATGTTCATCTTATTTTAAAAATATTTCTTGTTAAGTGCTTAGCTTCATGAAATGATTGTGTTTAGATTCGACAAACGCAAGCTATCCCATGTTGGTTACTGTCTGCCAATCTAGACGTTCAGATCGATCAGCACTCGTCATCTGATGCGTAAATCACAGTTTACCGTACATATTGATCAGTCGCCTGGTTAAATAATACACAGTGACAGGAAACTATAGTCATTAAACTAAGTGGTGTGTGTTTTTGCAAATACAAGTGAATAGTACAATGACAGCTTTCTTGATATGTCCTATTTGCTTGGAGAATACAGATTGGTGACATCACAGACAGTAAAATGTATGGAAGTTGTACACCAAAAAGAACAGCAGAAATGTTATAATCAACTATATCTGTATTCAATAACTTTTTCGAACAAATTCCACGATTTCCAAATAACAGTGTCATCAGTGGAAAAATATTCCATATCATGTTTAAAATTTTAATATCTAAGATAATTACCCCCAATGGTGTATGTTTCATGATCAACTTCCACATTTACGAATATATATAGCTACATCCGAATTCCTAAACTCATTTTTTACGTTGAAACCTTCATTTATATATTTCTTACATATTTTTTTTTTTCTTGAAATAGGAAAACAACATTTCAGTCCTGAGATCAGCCTAAAATTTCGGAACAAGAATCTTTATCGAATATGGAAGATAAACCTGGAAGCTATCGTCACGAGAAACATTAGGAAAATTATCTCAGATATTAAATAATGCCTTTCTGCATGTAACTGAAAACCACAAAAAAAAAATCCAGGAATGCATCAAAATTGATGAAAAATTCTAGAATATAGATTTATAGTTTCTGGAAAGACTTATAAGTCAAAATCCGTAGGCTATACTCACAACGCACACACTGCGAAACAAAATTGTGTTGAAGCCATTTTAGCACCAGAATTGTGTTGAAAATAACACAAATTGTGTTAGAATCAACACCAATTTGTTTTGAACTCAACAAGACTTTGTGTTGATATATGGAGTTCAACACAAAACCATGTTGATTTCAACACGAAGCTATTTTAGCACAAAATTATGCTGAAACAACACTGTTTCTTTTCTCAATGTACCATACATGGCATCATGTCAACTACCTTAGCTGGATTCGAACCCACGACGCGTAGACGTCCTTACAATGGTTACCAGTGGGTAAAACCGGTAAATGAACTTCCATCATGAGAGAGCCATGATGGCAAACACCGACGAATCGTACTGAAAATACGAAGTTGCGCATCTAAAAACCCCTCGGGTCTGGGCGCCAGCCATTCATAATGTATTCAATTTGAACCAAGATGTCAGTCAGGAACACCAAGCAGTCAAGTGACAAATATACAGATTATCAAAATTTTGCAATTAGAAATGGCCCTTAAGGTTTCCGTCCAATCAGAGAAACCGGTATTCATTACATAAGTCTCTTGATGCATCGGTGACGTATACCAAATTTTACATCGAGCATTTGAATGGTATCAGAGATAGAGATCATTAAAGATTTAGCATAAATTAAAGATGGCCGTACATCCTTCCCGCCACTCAGAGGAACTGATGTGATTATTCATTGCAAGTCTCTTGATACATCGATGCTGTATACCAAGTTTCGTATAGAACACTTAAATGGTATCAGATATATACATCATTAAAGATTTTGCATAAATTAACGATGGCCGCCAAGGTTTCCACCGAATAAGGGAACTGGTTTGGTCATTTCTTTAAAGTTTCTTGATGCATCGATGATCTATACCAAGTTTCACACTGAACAGTGAAATGGTACCTGAGATACACAAGATCAATGGTTTCGCATATATTAAAGATAGCTGCCCAAGTTTCTACCCAATCGGATTCGGATTCAATAGGGTTCTGGGTCACGACCATATGGTCGTGCACTGCAAGTTTGGTGTTCCTAGGGTAAGTCGTTCTAAAGATATCTTGATAGCGAGAAAGCTGTGATGGTTTCGCATAAATTAAAGATGGCCGCCAAAGTTTCCAACCAATCGGGTCCAGATTCAGTAGGGTTCTGGGGATGTGCACTGCAAGTCATCTTGGTAACGAGAAAGGTGTGACGAACAGACAGACGGACGGACAGAAGGAAAGTAGTCCCGGATTCATCTAACCCTTCTCCCAGACGACGGTTGAAGGAGAAGTTCCGGACGTCTCTTATTTGCCGACGCTGCTCGTCAAAACAATAAACTAATTCGATTCTGTATGACCGTAGGTTTATATTCAGCTCTTGTTGATAACAAACTGTGTAGCTTTAGCTTCACGCGAAATCGAAACTGAGAACGACTACTGCCCTGTGCAGCTAAAACAATATTAACATTTCATAAATATATTGAGAAGATACAGACTCCAATTATTTGAGAGTTTGTGGCAAACGGCGTCGGCAAATAGGAGCCGACTCGTATTTTCCCAAGAACTACATCTTCGCGAGCCAGTGTGTCGATCGATCAATTGGGATCTGCGAGGATTTAGGATTTACCTGGACTTGTGAAGATGAAGAACAAGAGCTGGGGAATAGCTTGGCGCTAAGGCGGCCCGGTGATCGTACGTAGAATAGAAAACCCTGCACCAGGGCTTCTTCGAATGTCAATAACATGCCGCCGATATATATATGTAACTCATGTATATATTATAAAGACCACGTGTTACAAATAAACAATAAACAAACTTGAATTTGTGAGATTTCACAGAAGTAGTGTCATATAACTTACTCCTGGGTATAGACAATAAATTATATTTGTTCACAAAATATTCTACGGCTGCAAAAATGCCCATTTTTCATCGAATACACATATATATGATATCACAACAGCTGCACATATGTACATATATTCTGCAATGTTATTGCACTGTCTGTACAAACCCACCGGTGCCTATGACACGAGAGAAAAGATATGCCAGCAGCGGAAAGAACATGTTGCCTTGAATTATCGAACATTTTTAACATATTAGAAAAATATAGTCACGCGGATGACACTCACATGAGATAACCACGAGGGTCCTTATCAGGATAGAATAATTTAAAATTGGCTTTATATACCAACAATAGAATATCACCACCATCACTACAGGCCCCTTAAACAAGAGTTTACGCAGGGCGAGATGGGGTTTTAGGGGTGGGTATCAAAATATGGGGTCATGATACATTACCCCATAAAGCATCTTTTAGACCGATATAAATTTATCATGGGGGTTTATGTGTAGAAACAATTTTCGAGTCACCCCCTAAAACCACCTCCCACTTGCCCGATACTCTTGCTTCGTCGGCCTGTGACTCAATATGATTAAAACCAGATCTACAGAGACGCTCGTGAAGGTCTGCGTGGATCAAAATCCCCATTTCCGTGTTCTCAGTATTGACCAATCGTAGAGATTCTCCACGATTTAGGAATTTCTGTATGAACGTCAAGATGTCACAATAACGTGGATAAGACAGGTTGACCTCTAGATATTATGAACGGAGAAATGTTTCCTGGAAATCGATATATCTAAATTATATTAATGTTAATCGAATATGATCATTCTTTCTACAGAATAACATATAATTCTTATGAAACAACTTAAAATATACGAGAATTTGTTTTAAATATATATATATATATATAACATATACCGTACACCTGTCGCCCCTTCGCTGCAAAGTGAGACGGGCAAGACGCGTGAGCTTAGTCAGTCGATCTCGGGTTTTGAACACGGAAACACGGGCCTTGGTTCCAGATCTTAAATCAGCGCTATGTAAGATCACAGGCCCGCAAAACAAGAGTGTTGGGGGTGTGGGCGGTGGTATTAGGGAGAAGTGTCGAAATATGGGGTCTCTATATATAACCTCATGATGTGGATTTATATAAAGCATGGGGTTATATATAGAGACCCCATATTTCGACACTTTTCCCTAATACCGCCGCTCACACCCCCCAAAACTCTTGTTTTGCGGGCCTGTGGTAAGATGGTGATCGATATTTTCTAGATCTGACCTGTGGCATTCTCCCATTGTCAGAGTCTATAACCTCTAAAACTGCCGGTAACATCGTGTATCTGACAGTATAGGAGATAAACAATCTGATACCATGAGAATGACCTGTCTATGACCCTGGTACTATCACGTGTCATTCGGATCCAACTTCTTAGTATCTCTTCATGATACATGTAGATCAGAATTCCACTTACATCTAATGTGTAATTCCAAAAATGAAAGTCATTAACCCGAATCCAATTAAGGCTGAAATAACTTTGGTAAATCCATAATTGTCGTTGAGTTCATGTAGGAATATTTCGAAGAAAATGATATAGAGAATGCTTCCATTGGCAAGACAGTGGAGAACGCTAACAGCGGGTCCGGCCGAAGGGTCATAATCTGCTACCGAATCAAGGATAGTTCCAACCATGACACCTATCGCCGAAATGAAGGCGAACACAGAGACTCCTATTAAAGAATGATATCTTCTGTTCGTGTGCCGATCTAGTTCCCAACCAAGGGTGAAACTCAAAACAGCTTCGTGTATGGCAATGCCTATAAACAATGTCCAAATATCGACGGATGTCTTCTGAAAGCCGAGCGCCATTCCTTCGAAAAGACCATGGAATGAAAGAGCGACGACAAACACTATAGCATAAGTTGGGGGCCTGGGTTTCCCACTATCCCCGTACAGATGCTGGAACTCTTGGTGCTCGTAAGGGAAACAGTCGCCCTCTGCCTCTTTTTCACTGATACACATACTTTCTGGTCTTAAAGGGCTTTTCGGTTCGGTCGAGTCTTCAACCGAATTTTCAGCAATGATGTCCGACATGTCTACCGCCCTATCGGCCCCATATTTACCTGCGTTGCCGTTTAACGTATACGATGTGATGGAAGCGTCTTCCTTATTAGAGGACAGGCTTTGCGCCGACTCGGCTCGTTTCGGCTTTCCACGACAGCGACTCTTTTGGATGGAATGTATACTTCTGTCAATGAATAGAACCAAAAACATTCCCAACACGTTCAACATCTCTGCCAATGGGAATTTCCCTGAACTCAGGTCGGGGCTTGTAATGTTGGCCATTAGCTTCTGAGATTCTGGAAACAGATGGAGAAAGCTAACAGACAGAAGTACCCCTGCCGCGAAACAACTCAAATACCCGATGAATGTGGCGAAATATCTCCGCCGTTGCGGAGAACCGGCTATCAATTTCGTCAGAGGCCCGTGGAGGCTGCATGGTAACAGACCGAACACCAGTTTCAGAAACAAAATGGCGAAGATACAAATTATTTTTCCCGCAAGCGGATCCATTTTGTAGAATGATCAGTCTGTTTATACCGATACCGGTACGTCACACTGCAGACATTAGTCATGCCATTTGTACCCAGGTTAATGGTTTTACAATTACACATGCCTTGCCATGCAGAGAATATATGCCGATGGCAGGGTCTGTCACAGATGGCGCCGTCACAAATATCACAAAGCTACATAACCAAACGTATAGTATACATCCAGTAAATACCAGCACCAGTTAGTAATACTTCGTCATGATTCATCGGTGATGCGTAGTATTGTGGCTATGTAGGTAAGGCCTCATGTTGACTCTTCTCCATTGGAATACTCGATATATATATATACATATATCGCTTGTTTATATACAATCGTTGTTGATCATCCTCTGGTAATGAATATGTCCGATTTTCTCCGTCTCCTCGTCATGTCAGTACCGAGTTGATCGGGCTACCATTAAACAATAACATCGGCCGGATTTCCCTCTCGTGGTAGAGTATTTCAGTTTTGAGAAATCCTCGCAGTCACTTCCTCGTCTGTAGTTATATATAGATATAGAGATATTAGCGTGAATGTTACTAATTACTGTTACACCGATATCCCTATATAAACATTTAGAGGGTCAATACGAGGTTATAACTTGTTGAATGTCCATCTGTTTGTAGCCCTATAACACATCATGCTCATATAGCGGTAAACATTTACGGTATACGTATATGCATAGGCCGACATGTGTTTATCATAACGACCCCGGCTCTATTGTGAAAGTCAGTGGGATAGTGTGCACAGCTTTCGTTGAGATTCGCGCGCATGGCCAAGAATCACCTACATACACAGGCAGCCCTACACAAAGACTGGGATTTCTCCTATAGAAATCATAAACGTTTCAGTTTACAATCTTCCGCGTAAAGCTATGTAGAGCGGAAACAGGCTCATAAATGTATTGAATTCTTTTAAAGTCTGTATTCAAGGGCTGATTTCAAGGGCGCATTGTGATAGCGGAGGCCAATTGTACAGCCGGTATAATCCTGTAGACAGTCTATCAATTGAAATATACAGAAAGAACACGTTCTATACCAGCACAATTGAATTGATTTTTTTTTACTTTGAGTAAATCTTTATTTGACCAAGATTGGGAGAATTTTGATTGATTTTAACCTTATTTTACCGTCTCTTTATTAGCGTCAAATCCGACATTCATGTACACTCTCAAAAAATTTCAGGTAAAAGTCCTGAGCTGATCAGATTGTACATCCACAACTCAATTTCAGGGATTTTGGCTGAAATTCAGGGCTGATTACCTGAATTTCTGGAAGAAAATCCCTGAATGAGAGGATTTTCCCCGAAATTCAGGCAAATTTATCACCCTGATATATTCAGGTACGTAAAATCCCCTAAAATTCAGGTAATTTAGCTTTTATAATTCATGGTTGATATACCTGAATTTCAGGAAATTATCCCTGGATTTCAGGTCAAATCCCTGAAATTGAGTTGTGGATTTGCAACCTGATCTATTCAGGATTATTCCCTGAATATTTCTGAGAGTGTAGCCAGACATCATCCACAACGGATTCCCTCGTTTGATATTATAACATACGACATATAATCCAAGCAGATATAAAATAACAAGAACATAATTGACACTATGGACTACAGGTACGTCAGTAAAACGAAATCTACGAGTCTTCCAGGTTTTAGTGTGTTGCTGGTGACCAGTGACCTTAATTGACCGTTGACCTTTTCACCTCAATCTTGGTACCCAACTCTCGCTTACTAAAGCATCTACTCACAATTTTTCTTTCTTTCTTTCTTTTTTTCTTTGCCACAGGCGTGAGGTATTCCTGAAGTTTGAACACAATCCACATCCTTGTTCTGGAGTAATAGCACAAAGTTCAAACATTTGATTATTTCTCTTTATATTGACATATGACCTTGACCTCAAGTTAGTATTCGGATAATTCGTCTTCCCTTTATACATCCACTTGCAGAAAATAGATATTTTCAATATTTTTCAACCACATTGACCTTGATCTTTGACCTATTTATGCTACAAATATATGAATCCCTAGTTATCCTGGTGAAATTTGAGAGGAATAGGTCAGTTTGTTGAAAAGTTAAAGACGAAAGCCGGGCGGAGAAGGAGGGGGAGGAGAAGGAGAATGTGCATTCCATATGACATCGCCTGCTATAGCTGAAGTAGTCCAAAATATATCTAAGCACAAACTAATCTCTTGAAAGAAGAGGTCAACCGTTTTCAATAAACATTCTCTGTACATGTCTCTCGACAAATATATGTAGGTTTATTGGGAAATGGGTGGGAAATTCAAGCCGTACGACGTTGGGCATTACAGGTTTGTTGTTCTTGGTATAGGTTTACCCTATGTTGAGGCGTTTGCTCCATCGGACGTCCTCGATTCTCGTCCGTTAAAATCAGACGAGTTATTGCTTTGTGCTGATCTGTCATCGAAGCTCCCGAGCTAGCGTATCTAATTCCGCTTAAGCCGGTGCTAGGGGCCGTGTGGATACTTCATAGTCTCCACATGAACAGCTGCAGTGGAAGCGCGGCTGTGATACTAAGACTACGTCCGAGAATCCACCGTATTCTCGGGTCTGAATGTGAGGTGTCGAGGGAGGCTTTCTCGTGGAGTCATATGGTTGCTCTTTAGTTGCCAGACGTCGTCAATTCTTCCCTCGTCGCGCATGTCGCTCCAATTCAATAATGCCGGCAATTCAGACATCATGATGTTTCAGATCCGTATCACTTTATGATCAGATTTTTTATGTTTGCACTAGGTCAGCTATAGCTGGCGAAGTCTTATGGAATACACATTCTCTCTCTCTCCTCTTTCTCCTTCTCCTCAACTTTCGTTATTCAGTTCTCTAACTTTTCAACAAATCTACAGATTACTCTTACATTCCACCAGGATAACTTCGGGATCACGCAGATGTTGCGAACCAAACTTGAGGTCAGTAGGTCGAAAGTCAATGTCACTGTTACCGAAAAATGAGAAATTATTGAGAATTGGAAATTTTTGGCGAGTGGATATGGGGGGAATACGGTGTTACAGGACACTATTGAAAACATTATCTGTGTTATAGAAACATCTATATTTTATACATTTTTCCCCGAGTCTAAAACAGTATATCATTATCTGTGTTATTATTCCAGCCCATCTTAGAGTGTTGATTTCAATAGTAAATGTTATTTCTGAACATCTTTCCTTTAATCCCAGAACCATTTCAGCTAATCGGTTCGAACGGGCTTTAATTCAAGTAGCATAGTAGTAACTGTTAGTTTTAATCAAATTTACCGACTGTATCGTTGATGTCACAGTTTCACAATATTTTACCGACAGTGGCGATTGGAAAACTAAACGACGCATATATAGCCCTTGGTCCATGTAACTAAAACTTCACGGATTATATATCTGTTTCGAATATGTTCTATCACAATTAAACTTTCATTTTTCTCATGTCGTAGTGATTTGCCATTATGTTCGAGCATGGTAGTTTGAATGGTCTGAATTAATTCCCGAGTGCCCCAAATTTCCAACAATAGATAATCAAAACGAACTTTAATTTCTCAACTTTAAATTCACACTAAGAGTTGAATTCCATTTATCTAGATGTTCTAAATTCAAACACGGAAATTTATTATTCTAAAAGAGAATTTATTTAAATTATTGACGTCTGAACTACAGTATTCGCGAACTAATTCCAATAGCTCAGTTGCACATTAATGAGTGAATATAGAAGAGCCTGTCTGTTAACTGACCGGTTGGTGTAGCTGATCAGCTACTGGAAAGTATGATTTCACCCCGGAGGCTTTTCTGAACTGGTGATGACTAACATAATATCAGAAAGTGTAATTAAGCTCGAATAGTGGGAAACTATAGAAAATATGGTGTTAACCGCAATGGAATGAGAATAGTAGAGTTAGAGAAAACATTTGAGTTATATATAATGAATAGATCACCAAAATGTTCAGGGCTCTGGACACGAGAGAGGGCGGGGTGTTAGACAGTGGTGGATTACATTCTGCTACAGCACACAGAACTGGATAACGTGAGATATATGGTGATTGATGATATTCAAAATTATGATGTAGACAGTGATCATAACTGGGTTATGATGGAAATGGAATAGAGGGTTCAAGGAGGGGAAAGTATCAGTAGAAACCAGTTCAAGTGGGTGATGAATGAAGACACTGATTGGAAAACATTTCGCAAAAATATAGAGCAAGAATTCAGTGATTGGGAAGTGCAGGTTAGAGAATGTACGACAGGAGAGGGACTTGCAGAAATGTTCAATAAACGGCTCATTGCAGCTACGGAAGGGGTCATCCCATGGGTGAGATGGAATAGTGGAAATAGATTAAAAAATATAGAAATTCGGGAGGCGAGGCGGAAAAGGCGCTGTGCAAGACAAGAGTTTAATATGGCCTTGATAAGTGAGGGAGGGAGGAAAGAGGAGCTAGTGAGTGAAGCAAAGAAGGAGTATGAGCAGGCTAGGAGAGAGGTGAAGGAGTTGACACAATGCATGATTAGACTACATAATCAGGATGTAGTAAATAGAATTGATAGAGCGGGAAAGGGGGGTAGCAGAACATTTTGGAAGTTGGCTAACCATAAGAGGAAACAAGAGGTATCCGGCGTCTTGAAGACTGGGGAGGGTGGGATTACCACGGATAGAAAAGTACTAGCCGCCATTATAGGGGAGAAATGGGGGGAAATTGCCACAGAACATAGTGAAAGGGAAGTGGATATGGATATACTGGAAAACATCAGGAAGGAAGAGAGGAGTAGCGCCGAAGAAGAAATTGCAGACAGCGATGGTCTAACGGGACAAATTGAGATCAAAGAAATAAGGCAGGTGGTGAAAGACATAAAGAGAGGAAAGGCTATATGGGAGAAGATAATATTCCAAACGAGTTTACGAAAGAGGGAGGGGTGCGAACATTCGAATGTTTGAGATTGTTATTTTGTCGGATATGGGAAACTGAGATAATCCCGGTGGTTTGGAAGACAACAAGGACTACATTGTTGCACAAGAGTGGTGACACGAGGTTATTAGATAATTACAGAGGAATAGCTGTAGCGAGTAATGTAGGAAAAGTGTTTACCAAGATTTTGGGAGTAAGGCTCCAGAGAGGTGTGGAGAGTAGAGGTCTTTTGGAAGAGATACAGGCGGGTTTTAGGAAAGGCAGGATGTGTCAAGATAACCTCTACGTGCTCACTCAAATTTTGGAGCAAAAAAGGAATCATAAACAGGGATGCTGTGTGGCCTTTCTTGACATTAAGAAAGCATATGATAGAGTGTGGAGGGAGGCACTCTGGGCTGCCCTGGAAGGCCTGGGTTATGAAGGCAAGATACTAAACATAATCAAGGATTTGTATGCTGGAGTCCGTTTCAAAGTTGTATTTGGGGAGATAGAAACGGATTATATAGATCTGAGGGAAGGATTAAAGCAGGGGTGTGTGCTGTCACCGTTACTCTTTGCGATATACTTAGTGGAGTTAGGAAGACGACTTGAAGGATGCGGGTGGGGTGTGAATCTCGGGAGCGCAGATGATATAGTTTTATTTGCGAAAACAAGGAAAGAATTATAGTTTATCTTGGATATAGTGGGGAAGTTTGGATTTGAAAGGAAGATAATCTACAGCCCAACAAAGAGTTGCGTCATGGTTAGTAGTCAGGTTAAACCAGGAGGGGACAACTGGCAACTTGGGAAGTTAAGTCTGGAGAAGGCGGAAGAACATGTCATGAAGATAGGAGAGGCGGATGAAAATAGTACCTAGGAATTAGAATGAAGTTAAAAGGACAAATTTTCAGGGTGCAAAAGCAAGAGATGATTGCAAAGGCAAAGAGAATGTTGGGGATAGTCAAGGCCATAAGTGCCAGTACATGTAACCGAAGTATGTGCGCAAGAATATTGTGGGAGAGAGTTGCAGTTCCTACAATTTTATATGGGGTAGAAATAGTGGAACTTGATGGGAAAACGCTGGCAGTATTGGATTTGGTGGAACTACAGGCAGGGAGATGGATACTAGGGGTGAACAGTATGACTGCAATAGAAGCTATTTATGGAGAACTTGGTTGGAGCAGAATGACTGATAAAGTAGGAATATTGAAGTTAAACTACTATGGGCTTCTTGTTAGAATGGAGGGGGGTAGATGGGCAAAAACTGTTTGGGAGGAAGGTCTCAAAACAGAAAAACAGACTGGGTGGTTCAAGGAAGTAAAAGCGATTAGCACAACCTATGATGTTAACCTAATTGAAACCGGAAACAGTGAGAGAAGATGGAAAAAAACGGTTTCTGTTAAAGTGAATGAAAAGTTGGTAGAAGAGTGGAAAGATGGGATGGAATCTAAGTCATCCTTGTTTATATACAAGAAGAAAGAGGGTCCATGGAAAGAGAGATATGTAGACTGGGCGGGTGATTTTTTTTTTGGTTGGCGAAGGCTAGGACAGGGTCGTTGGCCACAAGGAATAGGATGAAACGGGGTCTGGAAGAGAAAAGGTGTAAAAACGTGTGGGGTGATGGAAGATATGAAACATGTCTTGGTATATTGTGAAAGGTACAGGGCAAGGAGGGACGAGTTGAGGGGTCAGTTGATAGCTTCACATTAGATGGGGAAGGATAAGTGGGGATGATGAAGATCTAGCCTTATCAGACCTGTTGAGGCTTGGTGGTAATACTTTGGATAAGACAGAGAGCCGTATCGTATCCAACTTTGTGCAGGATGTGTGGACCATTAGAGGGAATGTTGAGGGGTTGGGGAAGGCAGAACTGCTTTAGAATGTTAATGTGACAAGACTTTACACTGGGTGCAATGTGAAGGATTACTTTGTGAAACCGCTCAACAGTGGGAAGCTGGAGAGGACGAGGAACAATAGGATACTTGAAAATTTAGGACACAAGGACGAGGATTACTAGTGTGTTGGGGGCAGGAACAGTTATTAAAGAAAGTGGTTTGGAGAGAAATTCGATGGGTGATATATTAAATGTTGAGTGAATCGGGAGGATAAGTGGCTATTGGGAGATTTAATTATGACTGTCCATGGTGATAATTAATCAAAGGCGTTAAGGTAGGGCGTTAAGGTGTTGAGACAGGCGTTAAGGCGTTAAGATAGGGCGTTATGGAGCAACGACGGGCGTTGACGGACGTCACTGCATTTCGATGTATTAGTTTCAATTCCATCTGATATCTGGATTCATCAGAGTTTTCGGGCTATTTCACCAGTTGAAGTTGAAGCGTTAAGCAGGCGTTGGCGGGCGTTACTATGTTACGTCCATGAAAGCACGCGTATCTCAAAGACTTGCACATCTGACGTCCAAATGATTAGGGATTCGTTCAACGGACTAGAGCGAACATGGCCAAAGGTTGACGCAACACCAAAAGGCCGATTCTGATTGGACAAGAGCAGCCGAGAATACATCTAACAGATAAGAGCGAATATGACAGATACAACGTCAAATGGCGGTTTCTGATTGGACAAGAGCATACTTCAGTTGTATAAATATCCAATGCGGTTCTGCCAGCGTGGGTATGATGTGATGGAGGGGATAATAGACTACATGAAAACTTGTGGATGTGTTTATCTTTCTTTCTTCCAACTGCCTGCATCATGGCGTTAAGATATTATGGGACTAGGTATAAAAGACGTTAGGGCGTCACTGCGTTAAGACGGGCGCTCAGCAATGCCACCACCACGCACCACCACCACCACCACACACACACCACCACCACCACCACCACCACTCACTCATTCATTTACTCAATCACTCATTCAAACACAGGTAACTCTACCAGGTAACCAGAGCGCTCCGCATCCTCGCGAGTCAGTGTTTCGATCGATCTGTTAGGATCGACACACAGGCTTGGTTAGTTACTCAAACTAGTTCTTGATATAAATAGATGAAGGGGTTTCTTCTAAATCAAACCAAGCAGTGAACGCGCTAAGCTAACTGATGCGAGGTATGAGATGTGACAGGTTTAAATTGCATTGCTGGCCAAACTACTTTGATGTCAGGGTAAAATCGACATCGGAAGTCAAAGCAAAAACCGCAGGCTTGGGATACCGACATGCTAATTCAAAACCGTTGTGGGGAAAATATATACGAGACTGTATAATAGAGACATCGACTCAAGAACTCATTCGAATCACCAAAATTGTCCAGATAAGCCCTTGCGAGGATTGGTTGGCAAGTGGTTGAGGTGAACGCCATGCAATCTATGCTGAAATACATTTGTGCCAGCGCGGGGGTTTCTGGAAATTTTCAGTGATCATTCGTGAAAGAGAACGTGTGCAGAATGCCGTCCCGATTCAACGTCATCACTCTAGTTTGACAATATTTAAGGAGCGCTTCCATATGACACCACCCTCGTCACATTTGGACCATGTATGCCCCACCAATAACTCCAAACTCCCGCCGCAGGCGTCCCTGCTGAGTGCGCATGCATGCGACGACATCACCGGCTAATGTCAATTAACGGCCCTGAGACCTGGTCATAGTCTACATCATAAACCTGTTCGATAGCATCCGCACACCCTATACTTTGCTCCACAAGAAAATTACACACATATACCCCATAATACTCCCACAACAGAATACTATTTTCCAACTTAACATGTGCAGAATGACGACAGTAGTAGGGAGCCGTGAATCCAGGTCGGTTTTCCAGGGAGGTAACTCTTGGTTCCCCTTTTTCCGGCAGGGGGTGCCACCAGTCCCGTGTGACGTCACTTCCGGTCTGGGTGAATGGAGCGTGACCTTGCCGTATGACGTCACTTCCGGTTTGGGTGAATGGCACGTGACCTGTGAACATGATAGGATATGTACTGACCTGTCTGTGGGGACTCAATGTCGTTCATCTCCGTGTCTTTTCGGTGAGCGGAGCATGTACTAGGGTTTTTCCCACAATGTCGTTCACCTCTTCGGTCAGGTCCGTGTCTTTTCGGTGAGATCTGTGGGAACATGATAGGAGATGTACTCACTTGTCTGTGGGTTTTCCCCACAATGTCGTTCACCTCCGTGTGTCTTCGGTCAGGTCGTGTCTTGTCGGTGAGGTCCGTGAAGATGTGACGGCGGGTACCGAAAGATGTGACGGAGGTGTGCGAAGAGACACGGAGATCACCGAAGAGTCAGGGAGAGTTCGGTGAGGTCCGTGAAAATGTTACGGAGGTGACCGAAAAGACACGGAGGTGACCGAAGAGACACGGAGGTGACCGAAGAGACACGGAGGTCACCGAAAACACCCGAATGTCATCACCGAAGAGTCACGGAGGTGACCGAAAAGACACGGAGGTGACCGAAGAGATACGGCGGTCACCGAAAAGACCCGAATGTCATCACCGAAAAGACACGGAGGGTACCGAAGACACACGGAGGTTACCGAAAACACCCGGATGTCACGAAAAAACGTATAAAAGTGGAAATTTTTAGTGTTTTGCTGCATTCATTGGACTGCCGAACGGAGCTATCTCACCTGCCTGCCTGACCAGCCTGCCTGACCAACCTACCTGACCAGCCTGAACCACTCTGGCGACAGGAGCTACTTACCGGGGCCTCACTGCAACATGAGCCTGCCTTACCAGTGGAACTTCACCAGCCTATCTCACCAGCCTGAGCCCACAGTCATGGAGTCATCCCACCGAGCTAAGCTTCTACAGCACCGTGTTCGCCTCATTGATGAGATGCAGCATGTGGCCGAACTATGTGATCTGCTTATGGTGGAAAACATAATCCTTAAACCCGGTGTCGAAGATATCATGGCGCAGAAGACCACTTCACGACAAAACAGAGCCCTCATCGACGATCTACTGCGCCGTGGCCCCTTAGCATTTCAAGCCTTCGTGGAGGCGCTGAAGAAGACGGGAAATGAAGGAATAGCAGATCTACTTCAAGCCCAGGATTCAGAAGATAATATCCTAGTCATGGACATGGACATCGCCGAAGGGTGTACAGCTACCAAACGTACGCACCAAAAGTCCGGTCTACCTGCCAAACCCGGTCCACCTACCAAACGTCCCCGACTAACACCTTTAGAAATACCTCAGCAAGTGCTTCAGCCAGTGCCCCAGCAAGTGCCCCAGCAAGCGAAGGAAGAGGTGCTACTTCCTATGTCTGTGCAGGAGATCAATGACATTATCCAGCAGGCCTACCAGGCGGCCCAGACGAACACTTGGGAGCTCTCTCCCTATTTAACTGTGAGTGTCAAAGAAGAGGAAGTGCATTTTAACGCACCGGCCTGGGACGACAAACCACCTAAGCATATCGCCTTGACGTTGGACACCTGGATAAGAGTACAGGCCATTTATTACGCCGTCGATGCGGTCATTGACCACCAGGGGAGCGACGAAGCGAAATTTTATGTGGGTGACGACATCTTTCTCACCTGTTCTACGTTCAACAACATGCTGCTGGTGCATATTCGTAAACGGAAGTTGAGGGCGGATACGCAAAAGTGTATTCCTTTATCTCAGGGTGTCACCCTGAAAATACCTGCGTGGCGGAAGCTGGAGAGTCTCACAGCTGAAATTCATGAAGTCCTGTCTGACCAGGTGACTCAGTATATTTATAAGAAGTACATCGACACATTCCTGGATCATCTCAGACCCCGCATTCGACACTTGCGTATCCAGCAATGTGCAGGCTGCGGGAACAAGAACGGGTTCTTCAACACGCATACGTCTGTGGACAATAGTATACCATCAGACGCGCTCATGACTGAGGGACTACAGGGCGTGAACGAGGTGCAAATTGCCGAGGCATTGAAAGCTGCCTGTCCACCCAGAATTCCACGTGAACAGATTGCCACCTTCATCTACGTGCACCAGGGGCAGACAGACGATGACGAGTTCAAACAAGTCTTGTTGCATAAATATTGAACATTTCACACAAGTCTTGTTGCATTGAACATTCAGACATCATCGTATTCCTACATTCTATGTTCATTCTATGTTAATTCAATGTTCATTCTATGTTCATTTAAGCGCCTTGATAGCGTATAATTGTATTAAAAAATTCAATACCAAGAGTCTACTGTGGTGAAGACCTTATGTTCATTCTACTGTGTTAATAAAAATATTAGAAATTCAAAATGTGTGTTAGTGTTCATTCTTTGCAAAGATAATTGTATTAAAAAATTCAACACTAAGAGTCTACTGTGGTGAAGACCTTATGTTTTCATATTGGTGAGGGAGCTGGTGTTTTTTGTGCTTTTAGTTAGAAAGTTTCCTCCCTTTCGGGTGTAATTAGGTGGCCCTAAAAAGGGCCTTTGGAAAGAACAGCGGTATCACACTGTTACGGGCGGAATATTTTTTTCACGCCTGATACCCACGTCCGACCCACAGGGCATCGTATCTTCAAATGAAGCTCCTCTGTCTCGGCGCACTGGCACGAACCCCCTATACATGTTAGGGATAGCAAGCATACGGAACATAGGCACAGGTGACCGCAAGGGGAAAAGGCGTACGTCGTTTCCTCGTCTTGACACACGGTACAGGTGGATCTTTGCTGTTCCTTAGTCAGTTGTACACGTAGTTTAGACTTGTCCTCTTCTAATTCATCAATCTGTTCGTTCAGGCGGACGATCTCTGCTAGAGGTGGTGGTGTTGTCATTCCTGTTGCGGTAGCCGTCGTTGTGGTAGCCGTCGTTGTGGTAGCCATCGAAGCTGTAGCTGCTGGGGGTCTACTACTGTTTAACCACTCCACCTCTGGTAGATCTTCATCGTCTGTTGCTTCATCATCATCTTCTCCCTGCACAGCGTCCCTTATTTCTCTCTCTTGTTGTGCGCCTCTCCGCCTCAAAGCTTCAGCAATATGAGCTTCAGGAACACGCTGCAAGCTCGTAATGATTAGCCATGATGCAGTTGAATGAATGGATAGCAGACGAGATACTGCGCGCTTTTTATAGTCTAACCGTAGAGTGCCCGTATGAGCGCGCGGAAGTCATCGAAATCTTCTCCCTCAAGCCTTGTGCTGGCCCAGGTCCGCTGAAAATTTTGTGTTTCTTTTCCATTTTCAAACCGGTTTCATTTTGCAATAAATGCGAGTTGACGTGTAAAACTTATTCAAACTTGAACTATGGGAACTTATAGTGTATCGTTGAAAAATTCAGAAGGCTAGCGGCAGGCTAACCCTATATTTTTAATGATTTTGTCGATTTTAGACCCGTAAGGTTATGGGAGTGGTGGTGTGGAAAACGCGGTAAATTTGAAATAAATCGGTTTACCTCCGTAAAAACACTTTAGGTGTGTTCCTCACATCCTTATAATGTTACCCTGAAAATTGGAGCCGGTTTAACGAAGAAAAAGTAGGAATTTTTGTCCTATCACTCTGGCTACGGTAAGATGGAAAAGAAACACAAAATTTTCAGCGGACCTGGGCCTGACTCAGCGGACAAGGCTTGAGGGAGAAGATTTCGATTACGTCCGCGCGCTCATACGGGCACTCTACGGTTAGACTATAAAAAGCGCGCAGTGTCTATCCATTCATTTTGAACTACATCATGGCTCAACACATGGACATTGATGGAGCGCACAATATTATTAACGAGTCATGGCTTGACAACATATTAGAAGAGCTATTCAAAGATGATGAACAAGAACACCAACCGGTAGAGGGCGGCGAGACTTTCACCCCAGTTTCACAACAAAAGCGACAGTATCTTCACCATGTTACGGGTGAATTCATCGATATTGAAGACGACGAAGAAGGAGAAGAAGAAGAGGCAGCGGATGGAGATGTCACCGCCAATAGTACTCTCCAACACGAACGGTTTGAACGAGTCCTACAAGATGTGTTCAAACAACATCAAGAACAAGCCCAAGACCAAGAAGCAACCGATGAATTCATGGATGGAGTGGACAATAGTCCCTACGTTAGTCCCTACGTCTATCCTACCGAGGACGAACAGATTGCTCAACTCCTACAAGATGAGTTGGAAGAAGACCAAGAAACAGAAAGAGAAAAAAAAGAACAAGAAAAAGAACAGATGGCTATTTTACAGCAGCAATATCTTGAGTACTACTGTACCGAAATAAGAAGACTGGAGCGAGACACAACATGGGAAGCGGCACAGTATTTACCCTGTGTCCAATGCAGTAGTCGCTACGCCAAATACGCTATATTTCCATGTGGACACCAAGCGTTATGTATTCGCTGTATTAACAGACATGCAGGAAGACCAGTGCCTACGCCCACTTACAAGCCCATAGCGTGTACACTCGTCGCGCTGAAATGTCCCGTGTGTACCCAGAGGCGAGAAAACCTGTTCCGATCGGTGTAACCCCTTACACCTTCCTAACGGTCCTTATGAGGACCCCCAATTATATTCGAAAGAGCAAGCTTCTAATTAAAAGCACCAAAAAAAAAAAAAACACCAACTCCTGCACATGCACACACCTAGGTAACAATAGGTAAATAACACTTAGTAAATGGGAACTTCCTACTAACAGCGCCCAGGTAAAATAAAAAAAAACACTATTAGTATGTACGGTAATAATATACCGAATAGTGCCGGAAAAAGCCGAGTGTAAAATTTTTTGTTGTTGTGAGGTGTGGGAGATTGGTAATCATAGAGGCGAGGAGATTGAGAACTACCGAGTAGTCCCGGAAAAAGGCGAGTGTGAATTTTTTTTTTGTGGTGAGGTGTGGGAAATTGGTAATCATAGAGGAGAGGAGATTTTGCATTGGTAGGCTAGGGGTTGGCCCTGAAAACTGAAAAGGGTCTTATGTGTTTGGAAGGCTAGGGTTGGCCCTGAAAAGGACCGTTGATGGCAGGGATTTTTTGGGGGGTTGGAGATTGGTAATCATAGAATATAGAGGGGAGGAGATTCACCCATGTAGGACCTGAATTTAATTGAATGTGCCACGTTAGAAGTTCCCCTTTCGTAAGATTGGGGTGGCCCTGACAAGGGCCGTTAAGGTCAATTTGTTTACCCTGTTTTATTCAGGGGGAGTTTGCCTGTCTACTCCAAACTGATGGAAAAGTACCGACCAGGCTGTAAAAAGTACCGCCCAGGCTGTTGTTGTTGTTCAGCGTCGCCTGGTACCGAGGGTAGATCATCCAGCAATGTCGGTGGTGGTATTCTCGGCAATTCGTCAATGTTGACGAATTCCGGCTGGCTTTGTTGTTGTTGTTGGATCTGTCTCTCTTCCTCGTTCAGGGCCTGGCGGAGAGAAGAAATCCAATTTTCCCTGGTAAAGGTAGTCAGTGCCCGTGTGACGGCGTAATACAACGCCGCCCACGACAGCGGCGTAAAATTGATGTTCCTTCTCGTCCATCTCTGGATCTCTCCCATCCAAAATGCCTCTATATTTCTCCCCAGTCTCTCCCTCTGTCTTCTCTCTTTCCTTTCCAGCTTGGCCTGGGCCGCCAACTTTCCGCCTCCCGTGGACATCTTGGCCACTCTATTCATGATTTCTTGGATCTGTCGATACGGTGTTGTGAGCTTGAGAAAAAGGGTTTGAATGTGCCTTTTCCCCACGCGTCCCCTGGGTTTTATACTGAATATAGAGTAGATTTTCATTGGCTGTTTAAACGG